>LOEQ01003822.1:10616-38840 GCA_001685075.1 Bramus lutescens
GCTGCTTTGACGTAAGAGAGAAGCAAGTATTGAACGTTATGTCCTAAATATTAATCCTCTCAGAGATAAAAGCATGCTTTTCTTTCCTATGGGAACTTCAGTCTTTTTGTACACATTTCTCGAGTTTCAAGCTCTTATTTATCTCCACATTTCCTAAAAGACATGTCTTCCATTTCAGTTTGGAAGTTTCAAACTCATCCTGACAAGAGAGCCTGGGGGTGCTTTTGTACTTGAGGCTGTAAACACAATCATGAGAATTTAAGGGCAATCATTTCTGACATCAACAAAAGCTCCACAGCCTAACTATAGACTATAGAAAAGCACACTTCGGCAAACAATGTGATGTACAAGAAATCACTTAACGTGGCTTTGAAAATATCCTAATTGGTGTTGGCATCAGAGCGCCCTTTTATTTCTCCTAGATTCCTATCATCAGAAAGAACATGGAATAAGATCGTTATAACATAATAAATACTGTGTCTTTATATATCTTAATCTCTTCTCTTAACTTTACGCCATTCAACTCATCCCTTGAGGATTGGCAGAAATTTCTATTTTTATCCTGTGGCCAATGGCTCTCTGCCAATTAGCAGGTGTTCAATGAAAACTTCATATAAGATATGTGGGGAGTCACACAATATATTTACAACAGCTGCTAAGCTTAAGAAATAGCAAAGCTCTTTGTACAACTCGAGGTTCAGGAACTCAAGGTTGCTTAGCTAAAGGGAGGTCATGGAAACTCCTCTGAGTGAACAAAAAAGAAACTCCAACCTTTCTCCTTTGGGGTCTGCCCTAGAAGCCTGGGCTCAGTTTTAAGAGGAGACACCACAGTGGGACCCACAGAAAACAGGATATGCAGCTTGTCTAAGATGCACATCCTCTCTCCCAATGGTCCCTGATTCTACATAGGAACTGATCCTCTCAAATCACTTAGCACAGAGGCTGAGGTAGCATCTGTGGGTAGCTAGTGAACAGTGTTTGGTGATAATACGGTTGTGACTACTGGCACTTTCTGGAGTAGGGTCCTGAGAAATGACCTCCTGACGCATGTCTGCGGAGAGTCCGGCAAGTAGATGTCTGATCCCTCAGATGCCCATAAGACATGACTCCGAGTGTGAGCCTGCCACTTTAAAGCAAGGTGACCTCTTACCTGGGTACCACACAGGGTACACGATTAAAGCTATCTGTGTAAGGCCAAGGGACAAGAATGATTTCATAATCCACAGCCCATCTGCAGAACCTAAACACTGTCTCAAGTCTCTACCCCTGATGGGCCTGGAGGTGCAGACCTGTAACCCAGTGAGGATGAAGCAGGAGGATTGAAAGTTTGACCCCACCCTGGGCTCCACAGAGAGGCCCTGTCTCTCAGCAAACAACAATGTAACAAAGTCACTGTGCCTTAAGTAAGTTTTTTCTTAAGCTGTGATGTCATCAAGAGATTTCCATGCTCTTCAGAGTCAGCCTGACTACTGGTACTCAGGGTAGGGAGAAAAAAGACCAAGGACAGTCTTGATAAGAGAGTAGATCTATCTGACTCCAGCTGACACAAGGGAGAGAGGGGTGTTTCAGAGGGGTGTGGCTATCTCCTGAGCGGTCACAGGCTTCAGGAGTTGTATCCAGTGTATTATACTAAGAGGATGATCTTTTTAAGAAGTTAGGCTGACTGCATGGGATCTGGGTCCCTAGAAGCATTGCTCTGGAGGAGGATCAGTTTGCTGGGGTCTGAGAGAAGGCTGACTAAAGAGCCTGGATGGCCCCAGGGCTTCCCCCTTAGGGATATCACCGACCACCAGACCCCTGAGGCCAAATGAATAAAGGGATGGATCTTGGACTTCCCACCTCCCAAACTGAGCTATATGAGTCTTCCTTTCTGTACTTCCCAGCCTCAGGTACTGTGTTACTGCAACAGAGAAGCAAACAACAACCAAACAACCAAAACTAACAAACCGCAGAAACCAAGATAAAAATCTACTTAGAAACTTGCTGCTGGAGCATTTGCCCCTAAGCAAGGTCTCAGCTCTGCTTACAAAGGTTTGTGCTCTTTCCTAAACTGACTACAAGCATTTGCCAGCCATTTATTATCGCTTTTTAGACACTCCACCATAGACAGATTGGCAATGGGAAAAGAAGCCTGCCTCATAGCTGGCTCCTAGAAGACAGAGACATCAGTTAGCTCCTATCTTGGTCTCAGTCCACAGCTGGACAGCGGTGCAGCTAACTACAGTGAGCCTCCTGCCTCAGACAGTCAGTGAAAAAAGTGCCTTGGGAGGTCTATGCTATCTCTCTAGCTCTCTGTGGAGGAGAGCAGACCCTCAGTGGCTGATTTTCCCTATTATCTTTTCTCTTCACAAAGCCTGGAGAGGGAGAAGACGTGGCCCAACCTTTAGATCACGACCCAGGCCCGCAGAGGCTTATATATCCACACTATTAAGCTAGGCCCTGAACCTCCAAAGCCCTATTTTCTCAGCAGGGCTGCTTTTAGAGTCTGCAATGATCCCTATGCTTTGGTGACTGTTTTGTTTAACGTGCGTGCTACTGTGTACCCCATATCGAGTCTCTGGGAATGTTTAGCAAACTCCAGATGTTTGGCTTTTGCTCTCAGACACATCGTTGTCAAACGTTTTAATGTCACTCCCCTCTGTAAACATTCTTGAATTCCACCATCCAAAGACTTTTAGGGAACGCAAACTAGCCCTATTAGGCAACAAATAAGTGTGACATTCTGTGTTGTGCACTTTCTATTATGGCCCCTGTGACGTGGAGAGTAGATAGTGCTGTCAAGAGTTTATATATAAAGACATAAATTCAGACAAGCCATAAGCTAGCTCTATAGAAACAGTCTTTCTCTATATCACCCATAGATAGTGAAAAAAAAACCTCCAGAAAACAGGTTTTATCATTATTGTCAACTCATTGATAGACTTCCAAGAGCCATAGGCTCTAGGGACTCTGGCTATGACAGCACACAGTCCCATCAGCACATGCTCACTGCAGTTCACGCATTGATGTGCCTGCCTGGTACGAATCTGACCAAGAAATTACAACCTTGTATGACCCCCAGTCTCCTCTTCTATCAAGCCTATAGTCATCCCCCAACTATAAAATCCCCTTTCTCACAGTGAGTTCACACACTTTCAGAACTCGGCTGGAAACAGGACCAGCTTGGCTATAGGGATAAAATTAGTAGAAAGGCATCAGTAGCCCCCTCGGTAGAATACTTGCCATCCTAAGACTAGTCAACACAGCAGAAGCATAGCCTGTACAAAACGCATACCCACATTTATTGGGTAGGGATAAAGGTCATGTTTCACATTGCCTTACCCTCTAAGTAAATGTCAGCGGTAGTCCATGAATCAAGTTCCCTTGTAGAGACACCCTGCTGTTGAATTGTTGGCAAAGGTTTCTGTCTTGCCTGGACCTGCAACCGTTCCATCCCAAAGAAACACACAGAGGTCTACATTAATCATAAACTGGTTGGCCTATTAGCTCAGGGTTCTTATCAACTCTTATAACTTACATTAACTCATTATTGTTGTCTGTGTTAGCCATGCGGCTTGGTAACTTTTATCAGTGAGGCATTTTTATCTCACTTCCTTGGCATCTGGGTGATGAATGCAGATTGAGTCTTTCCTCTTCCCAGAATTCTCCTGTTCTCATCACCCTGCCTCTACTTCCTGCCTGGTCACCTTGCCTATACTTCCTGCCTTTCTACTGGCCAATCAGCGTTTTATTAAAACAATACAATATAAGTGACAGGGTACAAGACCATTGTCCCACAGCCTTGAATAAATGTATGAATACTTCTGCTAGGAATTTTCAACCAAGCAAATTAGGATAGAGAAAAGAAAGGAGGTGTGGATTCTCATAGTTCTTTGTTGTAGGGATTCTCTTAAAGCAACTGGTATATTAAGGCTCTGTTGTACTATACCCAGGATATACTTACGTAAACAAATCCTGTCAAGGATTGTAGATATGACACTTTGTGTTTAATCTGATCTTCCTAACTATTAAGCTCTATGCTTTACAGATATGCAAACTGATACAGCATCATCTGCTGATGCTAATTATATGCAAAGGCCTTCCTTTTGATGAGGAAAATCTCTTGGCATTGGTAAGGCTCTGCTGGAATTGGTACTTGTACTATATACTCTACAGAGTAAAACCTGCCAGGCACAGAGAGCTTCATGAACCAGGCACACGCTCAGAAAGAGGAATCTTCCAAGATGGAACAGATCACCAATCAGGACTCAAAGGAGTGATGCAGTTAAAGAGTCTCCAGTTCAACACAGAAACACCAGTGAGAAAAGGTAGCTTACAGCAAACTGGAAGGGTTATTTTAGTGCCAATTAGCTCTGTCCAGTGGTAAACCTGACATATATCAGCGAATTGTCAGGTTGATGCTAGGAAAATGGATTTGTGTAAACTCACAAAGATTAATCACCATTCCACATTTACCCTACCTACACCCACGAGATAAAAATAGCTAACTGGAGATGGAAGCTAAGTGAAACTGAAGGTAAACCCATAATCATAATGGTTGCCAAGGCCTACAAATATTGAATTTATAGTGATCTATAGTCATTGGGTCTCTGTGAGAGAATGCATGTAGAAAATGTGGATTAAGACTAAGTTGCTCTTATACACACAGACATACAATATATGTAATTTAAAATGCCCAATCTGAATTCCTTTTATTCCATAAGCCTATAAATTTATAGAGATGTAGCTAAATATGGCTTTTATTAGTATATTATTTGGCAAGCCCAATATAAATAAATTAAAATACCAAGAAAAATACGTATTTTCTCTCTGACCTTACCCCATGTCTCCTTTAAAATTTATTTTTATGTGTATAGATGTTTTGCCTGCATGGGTGCCTGTGTACATAGATATACACGCATGCCTGGTGAGCCTGAAGGCCAGAAGGAGTCAGATCCCCTGGAACTGGAGTTACAGATAGTGGTGAGCTGCCACATGGGTGCTGGGACTTGAATCCAGGTCCTCCAAAAGAGCAACCAGTGGCCTTAACCCCTGAGCCATCTCTCCAGCCCTCAGACTTTATATCCTAATTTGGGGTGTGAATATCTGAACAGTATAAAAATAAAGCATGTGATTTATCTCAGAAAACTTGCTTCCATCCTTAATCAATGACATACACGTAGGAAAATGTGCCCTTTGCTGGTATTTCAGTGATTAGCCTGCTCTAAGGTCTCAGGCTCACACACCAAAGGAGCCTTTCAGGCTGCTGTATTTAACCTGGGAATTACTCCCTTGAAACAGGGCCTCTCATTAGCTACCGAAGAACGAAGAGTCAATGATCTTCAGGGATGGTTGCTGTCAAACACCATAAATCAAAGACCACTATTGATTAACTAATTTGAGCAGTAAAAACAGACTTTGTTGCTATGGCAATAACAGCAGTTAAAAATGCGATCACCCAAGAGATTTCTGATTCTCACAGGATTTCACTGAAGGTAGAAACACAGAGGGAAAACCTCCACTCAGTTACAAACTGTAGCTATAAAATAATAATTCTTTGCAAAGTTATTCTTCCCCAAAAATGCTTTTACTGATGCAAGTTCTTAAGGTGACCTGAGAGAAATTGTCACATTAACAAGACATTCAGCAGGGCAACTTCTATACAGAACATGGGGTGTAACTCAAAAATCTAATCTGTGAAGCCCAGAGAGCTGACTCCCTGATTTAGCAACTTCTCAACATTTTCCAAACTTTACTTTACCACTACCCAATCAGTTAACAAAAAGTGTCTTGCTGTTCGCACATCATATCCCACCAAACTGCTGTCCGTGGCCTGGACAGGAGGAAAAGTTGGAGTTAGCACACAGAACATCACAGAGAGAGTCACTCTGGAAGGACAAACTGGAAAATGACTTAATAATTCTTCTCTGGACATAGCTGAAGCTTCCACGTGTCAGAAGAGCAACAAGAAAACACCCAGTCTGTGCCCCACACTGGCTTCCAGCTGCAGAATTTCCATGTAACCTCAGAGGGTAGAATGGGGTCCATTATAATGACCCCAGTTTTGAATCAACTGTATCAAGACAAGGAGGGAGCTCTTAGTCTGAGTTCTCTTCACTTGCAGAGGGCAGCAATCACCTACTGAGGTGTGTGTTTGTAGCCATCCCCCAGTGACACAGTGTTGGCTTGCAATGGAACCCTGTGCACGCATCCCAAGTGTCTTGCTTCTGGGCTGAGTGCTCAAGGTCTTCCCTGGAGCACTGCTCTCTCTACCTTTTGGGGAAATGCTCCCTTTTGAAGGCCCATCTTTGAGCAGGGAGAGTTCAATGATGGGGAAACCCACTCTTTACATTCTTCAGCTCCATCTCTATTAAGAGGAAGAGAGATGTGGAAACATAATTCAGTGACATTTAAAATGTGCAGCTGATTTTCTAAAATCCTGTTAGTGTTTGGTCATATGGAACACTTAGGCTTGGCATTACAGGCAGATGATGCCTCCTCAGCCACGTCTCTATTGGATATCAACACAAATAAGTTGAAGAATACTAGTTGTTCCCTGGACAGAGTGTTGTGTATGTGAGAAGACCATGGAGGTTTGTAGATGGAAGTTTCTGTCCTGCCCAGTCCTGTAGCCATTCTGTCCCAAAGAAATACACAGAAGCTTATATTAATTATAAACTGTTTGGCCTATTAGCTCAGGGTTATTATTAACTATATCTTACAACTTAAATTAACCCATAATTCCTGTCTATGTTTCGCCACATGACTTGGTAACTTTTCTCAGTAAGGCATTCTCATCTTGCTTTGTCTATGTCTGGCTGGTGATTGACTCTCTGCCTTTCCTCTTCCCAGAATTCTTGGTCTGGTTGCCCTGCCTATACTTCTTGCCTGGCTACTGGCCAATCAGAATTTTACTAAACTAATACGAGTGACAAATCTTTACAGTGTACAAGAGCATTATCCCACAGCAGATATTTCTGTCAGGCTTTGATAACTGTCTTCCCAAGAGTGGTCTGAATGAGAACAAAGGGATTGGTTTTATCTCTCACACTCCAGTGACCCACCAGATAATCTGATACTGAACATTTTCTGGGAGGGAAGGAAGGAAACAAGAGGGAGGGAGGGAGAAGAGAAACAGACAGACAGACAGAGAGACTGGTTGAATTTTGTAACTGAGTCACGAACCATGAAATTCTTTGACATTTTAGTAAAGCATATCATACCTCCACAATACTCTTCATCTTTGACTATGTTCCAAAAATAGTGTCATGATTTGTACTACAAAGCCTATCAAGACTTCTCATAGTCAGAAGGACTACCTGAAAATATTTCCTGATTAGAAACATCCAGCTACCTCATTACGCTGTCATTACCAATCACTTGTAACTTCCCTATCTGTGATAAAAAATTGTCAGAGGAAGCTGAACTGAATTGTTTTTCCCTCATCAAAAACTCAACCCTGGTTTTACAAGGGAAGCAAGGCCATGACTAGTTTGTAGGTTTCACATTTATATGGATCCAAAGGTGCTCAAATAAAAAAAAAAAAAAGAAGAAGAAGAAGTCTGTAATGGGCTCAGATTCCAACATTCCATCAAGAAAAGGCCTATACATGTATTATTTCCCAGAGAAGGAATATTTTAGTCAACTTAATATACCTCAGAATGATCATTCCTATTGATATCCTAGGAGAAAAGCCCTCCCCATGAGATTTTAACTTCAGGTTTCTATAGTAAGACATTTCTTTCTTTTTTTTTTTTTACTTAATTCAGTTTTTTTTTCATTTATGTGTATGTTTGCATCTGCTAGTCTATATATCCACCAATTACTCTTAGATGTCAGAAGAGGGAATTGGATCCCCTGGAACTAGAGTTACAGACAGTTGTGAGCCACCATGTGGGTGCTGGGGACCAAACCCAGGTCCTCTGGAAGAGCAGCCAGTGCTCCTAACTGCCTATCCAGCTGGAAGACAGTTCTTAACTCATGACAGGAAGTCTATCCTCAAAGTTCTTCCAGTCAGACTGGCCTCTCTAGTAGATTCTTGCCCCTTCTTCCCACCCCTCTCATGCCCTCCACCTTGCAATACACTGTCTTTTTCAACAACAGCTTAGAAGGCAGTGTTTCAAACACTCTTGAGATTCCAGGCCCTTGTGGAAATTTTGTTTATGGCTCCTTTGTCACAAGGAACCACTGATTATTGCTCTCCCTCTTAATCCACCCAGCTCTTGGTCCTTTGGTGCCTTTCTTTCTTTTCCTTACTTGGTTTCATGCCTACAAAATATGGAAGATAAGGGATTCCCAGTGCGTATCTTCCTGAGATGAGCTCTATATCACCGGTCTGCTCAAGCAACAAAGTTTTGCTGTCTTGCTCTTTTTGAGTCAAGTAATCAGGTGACATAGTCAAGACCAAAACTAAGCCATGGGAAAATCATCAAAATATATAAAGTACTGTTTAATGAAGATCCAATCAGTTAATAGAATGGATCACTAGTGAACATCAGTAGGTTTGACTGCATAGGCCCCATCTGTCTCCTTGTCAAAGGATAACTCAGTAAGTTCAGTGCATATGCTGAATATCTCTGAGGGTTTGAGGCCAGCCTGGACTCCATAGTGAATTCCAGGTCAGCTAGGTATCTATTGTGAGATCCTGATCCAAAAATAAATGCTTAAATAAATAGGATATACAGAGTCAAAATAAGTTAGCTGGAATGAAAAAGTCCTTTAATAAAACAGAGACCATATGTGGTCTCTGTTGCTCCTGTTATCCTGGAAGCCATGTTGGTGGCTTTGGCCTGTGCTGCCACCGAAGGCTATAATGGTGTCTCTGTGCTAAGGCAGAGAGCTGTGTTGATGTCCATGGTCTGTATTGCCACCAGAAACCATGCTGAGGTCCTTGGCAGATGCTGACACTGGAGACCATGTGGATGTCCATGGTCTGTGCTGTTGCCAGAAACCATGTGAAGTCCATGATCTGCACTCAGCTGACTGAAAAGGACAGGCAAGCCTTTGCATAGGTATCAATGACTGCAAACTCACAACTGAGAAAGAGGGACATGGAAGCCTTCTGCGACAACCCCTACCCTTACCCCATTTCACTGCAAAAACAAAACAAAACACTAAAAAAAATTTTAAGAACTCTTAAAAATTGTGGTAAGGTAGAATCTGAAGTGTAGATCTCCACAACTGATAGCTTCTGGTGGGTGGGGGAAGGACTCAGTTTTCTTTAAGGGTCTGTCTGTCCACCGGGAATTTGATCATACTCCAGTGAGTATATGGGCAACACAAATTAGACTCTTCTTCTTCCTCCTCCTCCTCCTTTTTTCTCTTCTTCTTCATCATTGGCATGTCATCATCTTCGTTATCATCTTCGTCATCTTCTTCTTGGTCTTTTCTAGGGGTAAGGTCACTAGGATGGGGGAGAAGATGTGGGAGGACTGGGAAATAAGTATAATCAGGGTATATGATATGAAATTTCCAAAGGGTCAATAAACAAATTATGTTGGGAAAAACTAAATAAGATACATCCTTTAAATTTAAGATCTCCTTTAATGCCTTTCCTCTATCAGATATATTATTGTATACTGGGTATGTTCAAAGACATGACAAAAACGACTGTGGAGATGGCTCAGTTAATAAAGTGCTTGCCACCTTAACTGAGGACCTAAGTTCCATCCCTGGTACCTGTGTAGAAAGAGGGGCACAGTGCATGCATCTGTGATCCCAAAGCTAGGTAGGCAGAGACAGAAGGATCCCCACAGATTACTGACCAGCTAGTACAGATGGAATTTTCTGTCCCAACCAGTCCTGCAGCCATTCAGTCCCCCCAAAACAAGGAGGCTTCTTATATTAATTATACCTGTTTGGCCTAGTAGCTCAGGATTATTAGTATTAACTAGCTCTTACAACTTAAATTAACCCATAATTCTTGTCTATGTTTAGCCACGTGGCTTGGTGCCTTTTATCAGTAAGGCATTCTCATCTTGCTTCCTCTGTGTCTGGCTGGTGACTGACTCTGCCTTTCTTCTTCCCAGAATTTTCTTAGTCTGATTGCCCCACCTACACTTCCTGCCTGGCTACTGGCCAATCAGTGTTTTATTAATCTAACATAAGTAACAAATCTTTACCATGTACAAGAGCATTATCCCACAGCAAGCTAGAAAAAAAAAATCAAAGAGCTTCAAGCTCAGTGGGAGACCCTGTCTCAGAACACTAAGAAAGGGAACCATTGAGGAAGACACTCAAAATTGACCCTCTGTGACCAATGTGTGTACAGTCCCCAGTACACGCAAGTTCATACACACACAAACATGTATACATAAAATATACTCTAATGCATAAAATTAAAAGAATAAAGATAAGAAAAAGAATACCATCCACTATGCTGAATTTGTTAAGAACTTATCAAGATAAGGATGAGCTCCACTCCTGTTTTGGTAACATCAACAATTTATCTTCAGTTCATCTGCTGTTTCTTCATGCAGTGCATCCCTCTCCCATGTGGTAATGAGGCATCAGTTGCAAAGATCTAAATTAAAAGGGAAAGTTCTCTGTGACAAACACAGACTTAGAAAAAAAAATCTTCATCAATCAAAATGAAATTCTCTTTTCTGTTGGGATAAAATAGATTATAACTTATCAGACCTAACCTGAACATGGGCAGCAACATCTCATGGGATGGACTCCAAGATTGAAAAAAACTGTACAAAAGAGAGCCTGAGCTAAGCCCTAATTCTTTAGAATGGCAGGTACAGTATAACCAGCTGCCTCCCTCTCCCGCTGCCATGCCTTTCCTTCCAGGATGGACTGTAGCTTCTCAAACTCCGAGTTAAACCCTTTGCTTCTTGGAGTTGCCTTTGTCAAGCATTTTGCCATAGCAACAAGAAAACAATAATTAATCCAACTCTCAAGGTCAGTTAATTAAATTACTGATCCTGACTATCAAGCTCACCAACACTTTATTTCATCCCTATGGACCCAGTTCCCTCCGACAGTGTTTGCTCTGGTCCTGCTTGAATCATTATTTTTTTCAAGGATCCACTAGGACACACCCACATCCAACACTAAAGTAACTTTTCCACGGGTATGGGTAGAAAGCACAAAGGGAAAAAAACTGCATTATTTAAAATGTATGAGTGCCAAACACTGGTCCAGTACAGGTGAAAATGGTTTGCCAAAAGAACATTTCAAATGGCTGAGTGGCCCAAGTGAGGCCATTCCTAGAGGGTGACCCCGAACAAGAAAGAACATTTCTATGGCTTGCAAATATCAGCAGGTAACCTTGCTGCCTGTGACTGAACCTACAGCAACCCCCCCAGAGACAGAGTTATAATCAAACAATCTAATATGCAGCATGGAGTCTTGGGAAAGAGCGATATACTGATATCAATTTAAAACTCAATGAAACAATCACTATGATGGTGGGGTCTCCTTTGTTCTTTCTGGAGGACCTACAGAGGGCATGATGTCTGATTTTTCTCTGTTTGCTCCCACAGAAAAATAGACAAACAAGGAAGACCTTTCCAGAACCAGATGCTCATTCTGTAAGTTTCTAGTTACACAAAATGTTCTCACTATGTCGGGGCTGAGACTGGAGCAGGTTACCTATGTAAATATACAACCATTGGTCCCAGAGCAACAGCACACGCTTTTAGCTCCTGAATAAAATTGCAATTGAAACACCCGGAGAATTCTGCCTCAAAGCCTCTGTTTAGAGGTATGTTGTGGAGATGCCTCCTTTGAGACACAGTAGGGAACATTCTATACCTTGCGGTTTTTGGGCATGAACTACAAAAAGGGTTATGCTGTATTACTGCAGAGAGAAAGGAACCATAGGCCTGTGGTAATAATCCAGCTTCGCTATTTTGTGGATCTATTTAAATGACCTCACAACTAATTTTCCAGGTTCATTAAGAACTGTATTTGTCTTCTCATTGTCTTTGATCTCACTCAAGATCACTTTTCACGAGAAGAAACTGGGCATGATGAATTGGTTTCAGCTTTTTATAACTGAGTTTGGCTTCTAATTCATAATTTAAAATGCAATATTATCAATTTCCCTCCAGTTGCTTAAGCCGGCGCTCTTTTCATACAGAAAACAGTACTTCTTCCTCTTCTTTCTCACCCTCCTAGAATCAAACTATTAAGATATGGTGAGTTTCCAAAGCATTCTTAGGTTTGTTTAACACCACGCAACACAGAGACTAAGTTAGCCCTGAACAAAACGCCTACTGAGCTGGGTCACTTGAGGCCTTGAGATAAGTATTTGTCAGAGGACACTGCAAGGCGATGTCCCTGCTCCCAGTACTGTGGATGGGTGACAGGGACAAGGACCTGCTCAAACAGCAGCACATTTCTCCTGACACACAGTGTAGAAACAGCGGGTGAGAAGGAGAGGCCGGAGAGCCTGCGGGGAGCAGATGAGAGCCTCCTGTGCGCCCAGGGTAGAACTGATCCGTCAGAGAAGGAATTCGCTGTACAGCTCACCTCTCCTCACATTTTGCATTGACCTTATTAAAAATAGAGCTGTCAGAGAGACCCGTATACAATATTTCTCAGATGTGACCCAGAAATCTGGGCTTCCAATGTGCTTTGCATCTGACCTTGATCCAAATGGTCCCAGGATTCCGCTCAGAGAACTACGCAGCAGATGGGATGGGTGGGTAGTAGGGGTGGGGTGACATATCAGGCAGAAAGGACCATCTGCGAGATGAGAAGCAGGGCACACATGCATAGAATGTCTGGGAAGCCAGAGTGAAGAAGTCAGCTGCCTGGAAGTCAGCTGCCTGGATAGCGACCTGCTCACGGACGCCACGTGCAGGGGCTTGAATACGATCCTAAGCAACGTAGGAGTAAATGAAAAATAAGATCGCATGTGGCTAATAACCTTTTACCATTTATTTTAGCTAATTTACAGGGTCGTAAACACTGAGCCTATAGGTCTATGATCCCAGCATTTGGGAGAGTGAGGCAAGAAGACCACAGTTTTCAGGCTTAGACTACACAGAAAAAAAACAGTAAGAGTCTTATCTCATAACAAAGGGGGGAAAACCCAAGCAATCGATATAAAAGCAGAAAGCAAGCCACCATAAAAATGTTCTTATCCATGGGGCCCCAAATGATGGTTTGATATAAGCATGGATCTCTTGATGGTTAATTAAGTCACGGTAAACATAGCTAAAACCTGGGACTACTATCACGTATGGTGAAAACATACAAAATACTTACTTATAATCTTATGAAATGTAGATTATTATTATCTGTATTGCCCAGACGTGTAGTTACACATTGGTAACACTCACTCCTCATTGTAGCTTGGTACCTGAAGACCAGCCTTGCCTTCTCCTCCCAGCCTCTGCTCTTCCCAGCCCTTGCAGACCTCTCTACTGTGTTTCTCCTTGGATGAAGTCAAGCCTTTTAGGTATCAAGTATGAATGAGATCTGCTTTTTGCGACTGGCTGTGTCACGTAATATAATAATCTGCAGGCATACCCTCTCTGTCACAGACGGTGGGAATTTACTCTTTTGAGGGCTGAATAGTATTCCAGGGTGTGCACATACTACATCTTCTTGATCTATTCATCTACTGAGAGTTTTTCAGATGTTAACCGTCATCTTCCTTTGGTTCCCACTGCTACGATAAAAAGCCTGACCAGAAGCAACTTAGGGAAGAAAGGGTTTATTTTACCTTATGCTTCCAGGTAACAGACCACCATTAAGGGAAGCCAAAGTAGAAACTCAAGACGGGCACTTGGAAGGTGAAGCTGAAGCTAAGGCCATGGAGGAATGCTGCTTACTAGCTTGCTCTTTCTGGCTTGCTCAGCCTGCTTTCTTATATGGTCCAGGCCTTACTGCCCAGGACCAACACCACACATAGTAGACTGGACCCACTCACATTAATTACCAATCAAGAAAATTCCCCACAGATATGCTCACAAGACACTGAAGGGGCAATTCCCCAATTGGGGTGCAGCTGGTTGTGATTCTAGTTTATGTCAAACTGTCAAAAAAACAGTAACTTTTAATGATAAGTGGAGGGTCAATCCTTATATATTTGATTATGTGTTTGGAATGAAGCCATGAAGAATGATAACGTCTGTTGCCTTGTGCTGAAAGCAGACATTAGTGTTAGAATACAGTGGGTTAGAGGGTCCTGTGCTGGCAACATGACTAATCACAGATTAAGTCAGATGGTCCATGGACACTGCAGACACCCTCTACAAGACACGTACAGGACTTGTCAAGACAACCTTTCCATAGTCGCCATGATACGTTTAGCAATGCAGCAGCTCTGCAGCCCAAGAGGAGTGGCCCTAGAGATGCTGATTGACATCACAGGAAGGGAGTCTCAAGGGCCAGAGAACAAATGAAGCAACAGTAGTTACCAGTAAAAGGTCACATTATCACTGCCCTCCATCCCTCACCACTTCACAGAGAGGACAACAGCATTTAGCCCTGCTGTGAGAAATGAAGAGCTGATCATACTCCCTTTGGTCTCAGAGTGGATCACATGACTCATAGGAAGAGGTTCACAGCATCGGAAATGAAAAACAATACAGACAACAACCATGTGTTTACACCTGTGCCTATATAGGGCACCAGCAGTGTCTTTTATTGCATGCCATTTAAAGATTAATTTTTCATATATAGAGTATTCATTGTTTCTATTAATTAACTGTGGCAAAACACGTGATTTATACTGTTCATAGTCAAAAGGATGTTCTTTGGGTGTCTGTATTGTCAGTATATCTGGCTCCATTGCATAAATGTCAATTGCACAAATGGCCGAGGAGGTACTTAAGCATTCTTTTTCTGAGTGTGTCAATGAGTGTGTGTTTCCAGGTCAGATTAGCATTCGAGCTCCTGGGTTTAGAGCAGAAGACCCTCCCCATGTGAGCAAGCATGCTACTGTCCTGGACAGATGGAAGAGGAGCTCATGGCCTCACTTTGAGCTGCCTGCTGCAGCATGAGTGTGTGCTACCCTGGAACTTGTTTTTATAACATGGCTCCATGAGTCCTTAGGCTCCGGAGAGGAGTAGGCGTGGAGTAGATCTCTACTCATCTACATGGGGGACTGTGGTACTTCTGGGTCCTACAATAGCACGAGACCGTTATTCATATAACAGAGATCCAATAGATGGTATCTCTATTTGCATTAGTAGATGATAGACAGATAGATATATGACAGATTTTTTATATGCATGCATTATATATAGAGAGAACAATCCAATATCTAGGATTATTATTGAATTTTATTTTATTGCTATATCACTTTTTGTTTTAAAATGTTTTGTATTATAAACATATATTCATAATTTACAAATGAACAGTTTATTGAATGAAGCTTACAGTCATTCTGGAAACACATCTGAAAACTGTGGAAATATTTGAACACCCACTGAAACACCTGGGATGATTTTCATGGCATAACCTCTACCCAATTCCAGTCCTCAAGCTGTCAGTGTGCAATCTTGCTTTCTGCCTTTCTCTTGGGGTTACGTTTGGGGCAGAGAATTGAGAAACTGCTCTAGCTGTTGTGACTTTGGAGCTCAACCAGAACATGAAACTTTTCTGTACCCCTAACTCATGTCTAACATTAAAATGCTTTTTATACACACACACACACACACACACACACACACACACCTCCAAACCCCTGTCTTCCTGGTTACATTGTTAAAATTTTTTTCTTTAAAAGTATTTTTTTTTCACTTTGCATACCAACCACAGATCGCCCTCCTTCCCCTCCTCCTGCTCCCTCTCTTACCTTCCCCCCACCTAACCTCCCATTCACTCTTTGGAAGGGGTAAGACTTCCCACGGGAAGTCAACAACGTCTAGCCTGTCAAGTTGAAGCAGGACCATGCTTCTCTCCCCTGTATCTAGGCTGAGCAAAGTATTCCTCCATAGGGAATGGGCTCCAAAAAGCCAGTTCATGCAATAGGGATAAATCCTGGTCCCACTGGAAGCATTCACTTTTCTTTTTTTTCTTAAGGAGACTGCATCTCATCCAATTCTGCCTCAGGCAAAGGCATTTGATGACATCATAGTATAGATTCCATTTCCTTTAATTTTTTTTTTTAAAAAGGAATACTGATGCAGTTTTCCTCTTTGGTTTCAGAATACAAGTGGACCCAATTTAGTAGTTTACAGAGGCATCAAAAAATCAATGAGCAGAGAAAGAAGATGGAGACACCAATGTAAATAGCTATTGACCTAGAAACGGGAAGTGGTTAAAACATTCACCCGGTACATACTCGGGTATTGCGGTGGGAAGAGAGATGAGACGGGCAGGGTCTTGTCTTTAACATTATACGACAGATTTCAGGTAGCTTTAAAATCTTACATCTGAGATTATTGAGTCACAGGAAATATCACTGCCCTCTTTAGTTAAATGACTAGGGTTTTTTGTTTGTTTATTTGTTCTGTTTTGTATTGTTTTCATTTAAAACCATTCACTGGAAGACCAATATAAAATTGGCTCTTTTTAGAATGTGGTTTCTTTGTGGTCATAAATTACAGGATTTCATTGGAGATATGGTTTCAGCGTCACCTCCAGGCCCACAATCCCCATCCTTTTTGCCAACCCAAGCCTGTTCACCAAGCTGCAGATTCACCTAACCTATCGCAGCCTAAGCCTTTCACATACAAAACAACACGATTCCAGCTCACATATTCCTTATGTGAGTATAGCAGGTGTTTCTCTCTTAGCAGCCAACCCAGTCTGGCTCCGCCACCACACACTGGTTTCAGCTCTTGTGCTTGTCATAAATTACAATTCTTAGTTGATATCACTTCTTTGCTGCAGTTGGTTGAAAATTTAGTTAGAAGAAATCTGTCTGATGAGAAAAACAATTTCTTCACTGAATCCCCATTTATAGGCAGTATAGATGCTACTAGGGAAATCAAGTATGGACAGAAATTAAAGATCCCCCCATCTCTGCTGTTCCCTTTTTCTCTCCATGTCTTTCTCTCCCCTCATGAACAATACGATGTATTTTTCTTTTTGAATCCCTATTCATTAATTCAGACTACCTTTAACAAAAATGGGTGTTTCCAGACTGGACCTAACCGACATTTGCAATCAGCCATTCTCAGGGTCATCTTTCATTATCCGCAGAGGGTCTCACGTGGGAAAAGGGGAGAATACCAAACTGAAAAGGTTACAGCCTCTGTGTGGTAGACACGTTCCCTCCTAGAGAGATTCATACATCTGCCTGCCTTCCACTGCCACGGCCTTCAGAATGACTGATGGACTTTCTCCCTTCCCTTGTTTAGCCCGAGGGCATTCGCTGATGTTTACAACGACAAACAAATGACCAAACACAGCCATTCGCCTCTGTAGATAAGTCACAATTATCCATTTAGAAACCTCTGGCATTTCTCATGGCCTCTTTCCCATTCCCGAAATGTTCGTGATGATACCTTGTGTGCTTCGGGCTCCCTCTCCCTCATTTGTCAGTGACGACTATGGGGGTACAAACCATGTTTGCTATCAGATTAGGCAAAACATGAAAGATGATGAATCATCGAGAAAGATTACATGGCATACGAATACAAACAGAGACGCTTCTAGATATAACCCACAATCTTTATTATCAGCATCACTAGTCTCCAATAGAACAATGCCTTGGGGGTATTTTAATACCTTCCAGAAATGTCATTTGTAAGTCAGATTCAAATAAGGTTCGGGTACTTTTTTAAAAAGAAGGTATTCTAAAATTACTTAATTCCAAAAGGGCTCAGTAGGAAGCCTTCCTTTTCCTTGCTCATAGCCAGCTTCTAGTCATTGCACACATTACTGCTGGCCCCACAGTGGGGGAGGATAGAGGGAAGATAAAAACAAGCCTTTTGGTTTTGGGAGTCAGGATAGAATCAAAAGTAATTATGTAAGAGTCTAAATTTTAAAATCTAGGAATTGTAGCTGGGCGTAGTAATGCATGCCTTTAATCCCTGCATTCAGGAGGCAGAGGCAGACAGATTTCTGTGAGTTCAAAGCCAGCCTGGTCTACAAATTGAGTTCCAGGACAGCTGGGGTTGCTACACAGGAAAATCCTGTCTCAAAAAGAAAAAAAAATCTAGAAATTAAATGAAGGAAATTGACTTGACTTTGGTGGTCCAAAGCACCCAGGATGGGCAATTAGAACTTATTAGAATGATGGCCAGCATGGTGATGGTGGTGGTGGTGATGATGACAGGCATTTCCTGATCCTAGGAACTCTAGGCTATGTGAAATACATTACAGTGTTTCTAATCCTTGCAACAACTGCCAAAGTAAGTATTACCCTTCCTGTTTTGCCGAGAAGAAACCTTGCACTCAGGGATGAATAACCTGCTCAGGGTTGCAAAGACAATTGAGTCAACAAGAGCTGGAACCAAGGCTTGCCCTGGCTGACCCCCTATGCAAATCACCTAACTTTTTCAATGCCTAATGCAACCTCACCAGGTCTCAATCTCTTAGTGAAACTGGAAATATTCATTGCCAGGTGGGTGTGGGCTGTTTCTGGGAGAAAGCGCACGACTTCGTGTCTTTATACTATTCCGCTGTGGCTGGTGGAGTGCTCGAGAAACATTATCGACAGTCTCCCTTTAGGTAGAGAGCATCCACCCGCTGTGGTGCTTTCTAGTTCCCAAGGAATGCCTACCTGAGGCAAGATAGTTGCTCTTAGGAGAGAGTAGAATGTTTGCTGTCGACAGTATAGATCAGATCAACTAAATGCATTTCAGCCCTATGCAATTGTGTTTAAGCAGGGGGTAGATATACACATTCATTGCAGGTAGTGTCAACAGACATCTTGGAAGCAGACTCAGGCTATTGCCAGCCTAATGGGCACTGGGGTAGAGGTATAAACCATATCATCCAAAGAGGTTTACTAATAAGTATTACTGCCAACTAAGTAAGAGTGTCTGGATTCTTTTCAGATACAGAGTTGCCACTAAGAGAGGCATTGCAATCAGTCCCTACAGAGGGAAGGTACAATCTCACCAGCATTAAAAGTAGAAGCCACCTTGAGTCCCTTTGATAGAATAAAACAAAATGCTAGCGTATTAAGGCAACATCCTTGCTGGGATTATTCTGCCTCAGTCATTCCAAATGAGGGGTAGCCCTAAATAAAAGCCTGGAATTGTGCCTTTGTTTACCTTTTTAGATCTACAAAAAAAATTATGTGAATTCCTTAATTCATCCAATAGTACTTAATGAGCACACAATAGAGACCAGAGGACAAATTCCGCTATCCTTTGAGGCTCTGACACATCATGCTGTGTCAAAGCTCAACTTCATGAATAGACATAAAGAAGTCATTAGTACAGGAGATGTGTGCTGCTTCTCAAATGAAGGGCAATACTGGATGCTTGCAGACTGTCACAGACATAAGGGTGCACTCTGGGAAGCAGCTTGGTGAAAGTGCTCAATGGGCCAACAGCCAGTCAGGCAATGCTGTGCTCATTTCATACTATTCAAGACAGCACAGCAGAAGGACTGGATTCTCCAAATCTCAAAATTTATGACACCTTCTTCCTCTTCCTCTTCTTCTTCATCTTTATCTTCTTCTTACTTTATAGTTAGATTTAAAAAAAAAGAAAAAAGAGGAGCTGAAATGATAACTTAGCAGTTAAGAGCACAGGCTGCTCTTGCAGAGGACCTGAATTCAGTTTCCAAAACCTATACGGTGGCAACATCACCTGTAACTCCGGTTTCTGGGGCTCCAATGCCCTCTTCTAACCTCTACGGACACAGGCACACATGTGTTGCATAAGCATACAAACAGGCAAACACTCATACATATAAAATAAATACCTCTAAAAACAGAAAAGCACAAAAGAACATCTTCCTCATGTTTAGTACACAGAACAGTGCTTCCAGCTCGGGATGCTTTCATTTTTCTGACTGAACCACTGATCCCCTAAATGACCTTAAGCAAAGCACTTAACCCTCCTGCATTTTCAGATGTCCAACTGTGAAACAAGAAAGATAATGACTGTAAGGTTTTATACCTATAAACCTCACTGAAGTGTTTTATGAATTAATCATATTGTCTCTGAAAGTGCTTCTGTGTTTTAAAAGTTTTAACAACAGTTAGCAAAATCCCACACTGATATAGTTGACTACATGGCCCACAGAATTACATCCAGGACCCGTGCATGATAAAGTACATTGGGGTTATTTGTGGACAAGGCCTTCCTTGTGACATTTGAAGAAATACATTGCTTAATTGATTTTGCTATTTATTATAGTGAAGAAAAGGGAAAATTCCAGTTAAAAATCTTATTCAGTACTATGGTTGAATACAACTACCCCCCAGTTAGTGTAGAAGATTCTATCTTGCAAATTGTGGTAACTTGGTAGATGATCAGCATAAGGTTTTTACTGATGAGTAGATTAGTACTCATGGAAGCAAAACTCAAGGAAATTCTGCTGTGGAACAATCTTTGTTTACTATAAATATGTATTGGTCCCATTGGTAATTAAAAGCTGATTGGCCAATGGTTAGGCAGGATTTTCAGGGCAGAAAGAATGCTGGGAAGAAGGAGGGGGAGTCAGAGGAGTCACCAGAGAAACAGAGAGGAAACAGGAGGTACAAAATGGAAGAGAGACAATGCCACAAGGCAGAATGTAGATTAAAAGAAATTGGTTAAGTCATAAGAGTTAGCTAGTAATAAGCCTGAGCTATCGACCAAGGATTTATAATTCACATTAAGTCTCCATGTTGGTTATTTGGGAATTGGTGGGTGGGAAGGAAAACTCTGCCTACAAAACTCCTTTATTTTTCCAATATTACAATGTTATAAGAAGGTGCAGTCATTGGGAACGGGGCTCCATCAGACTCAGTGACTTACAGGGCCTTGAGGTGGGGCTTTGTAGACTCTAGAACCACCAGAGATAAACATTTAGAGTAACTTTATTCCAGAAATCAATTCATGGAGAACCATGGGATGTCTGTGATCAGCCTTCAGTAGTTCTGATGCTAACTCTGAGGATGGGGCTGTATGACTGGCAAGGTGATTTCCGCTCTGTCCCAGAAGTCTGTTCCTTTCCTGAAACCACCCTTCAGGATGCCTCTCCTCTCAGTCTCCACCATCTTCAGTCCTTTGCTTCCAGCAGAGATGCAAAGCTCTGGGCAGACTTTAGACAAGCTCTCCTAGCCAAATAAATGGAATCTTAACTACAAACTGAAGCCAAGATCGTGCCCTTTTCAATCACATAATACATAGTTCACTGCAATGTACTTTATGTCAAGCATTTGTCCCTGTCGACTCATTCTAGGTGTCAAACCATGGCTCTCATTACCTGGGGGATAACGCGCGAAGCCAGTCCTCTCAGGTTCCCGGTCATGCAGTGAATGGTGCTGGTTCATTTTAAAGCAATCTTAAATATTTATCACAGCTCAAGCTCCAAACAAGGCACAGGTGCACGTCAGATGCCACATGCGTGGGTCTGTAGGCACTCTCTGTGGTCTGTGTTCTTTACCAGGAAACTGGAAGGGATGGACAGAAAGGACCACAGTAGAAATGTGTGCTGTTTCCACGGCTCCTTTTCCTTCCTGTGTTTGTTCCACCTCTGCACAGAATCAAAGATTTGCGCCTGAAGCCTCCTGTAAGAACAGGCCTGCCTGCAAGTTGTTCAGTCCTGTTATAGCTGCGGCTGTACCGTGTTCTGTGGCTTCTCATTAAGTGGTTGCTTAATGTCCACATCAAAACAGGTGCACAAAGATCCTTATTAGAGCCTGAGTTCCGGCCATGGGTAGGTCTAAGATCTTTGAGGCAAAGCTTCTGGCAGAATTCCTATGCAAAGCTGATGGTTTCTTCTTTTTGTAGAACTGAGAAGTCCTTTAACACAGCACTAGCCTGGAGGCCAGGTGGCCCTGGGGCAAGCAAGATACTTCAGTTTATGAAGCAGCGTGTCCTCAGAAACATTGTTTTCATGATCTGCCAGTATATACATAGATAGAGCTTTCATACAGGTCAAAGCAATGAAGACGTGTGCAGCCACTTCCTGACTGACCAATTCTGAGCTTGCTATACAACTTTCAGACACCTGGGTTTAGAGACCCGCAGCAGCAAGAGTCTGTATCAACAATAAAGGCAGCAGACATGAAATCAAAAGCAAGCTCCATCCAAATCAAACATAAACGTCTTTCTTCACCTGTAGCTGGAAACCTGGAGAGAGGTGGCATCCACCAACAACAGAGAAAAGTGCGAGCCTCCGACAGTTCAGGTACCTCCTCTACTTCTCCTCTCCTTCTTCCCTGATCATGACCAGGGTCAAGACTTGGAAAAGTTATACTGAGTGAAACAAACAAGCCTTAGAAGACAGGCTCCAAAAAGGGACAATCCTAACTTCCCAGTGACGAAGGACATTCCAGGAGGATCCCTCTTTGATAGTGCTAGCTGACCTGACAGCATCTAGAGCCACCTGAGAGACGGGTCTCTGGCTTGCCCGTATGGGATCATCTTGCGGCTGACTGGTGTGTGTCGTCGTGAGTAGGCATCAGATAGAGTTGAGCTGCAGCAGCATCCTCTCAGTCTTCCTTCTCTACTTTCTGGTGCTGATGCAAGGAGACAAGCTGCATCCAGCACCAGCAGTCTTGACTTCCCTGCTACCACGGGCTGTACTTTGAAATGTGAGTTGGAATAAACCCTTCCTTCCTTCAGCTGCCTCCAGCAGGGTATCTCATCACATGATCAGAGAAACAGGACTGGGACAGTCTACCTCGGCTCAGGAAAGTGATCGTACGGGATACAACAGATGCCCGTTGCTGGGGTGTTCTGGGAACAAGTCACCCCTTCCTAAGGCTGTACTCAGAGCTACACCTGCGGCTGTGTAATTAGCTGAGCAGCTAAGCATCTGCCATAAAAACCACAGCTCCAATCAATACGTGAGCTGGTAACGAGCCCAATTAAAACAATACGGCCACAAGCCAAAGAAGCTGCGAGTATGTATGTAATGAGTAAAGCTGTGGAGGACAGCTGCTAAGGATACGGCTTTTCTTTATCCACTCTTCCTTGTCTGGCTTGGAGCTTTCCTCTTGTTCTTGTTAATTCTCTTCCATATTTAATGAACTGCGATTTTCCTGGGAGTCCTCCTAGAAGATCAGTATTATATCTCGGCGCTTCCAATCATATCTGGCAGGTAGGCAAAATAACAGCCCTCTAAAACGGACCATCAACTCCAGTCCCACTGGAAGGGGGCTGACTCCGCTATACAGTCCGCTCCAGCAGCACAATAAAAATAAGATCGTGACCACAGCCTCTAGATTTAGTCAGCAGCAACTTTTGAGTCCAATCACATGTATTAACCCTGCCAGGGTGTTACAGCACAGCAAGGAAACAGGATATCCAAGATAAATAAAACACAGCATGGTGGGCAATAAAGCCCTGTAGTTACAGATTTGGAGTCATCAGCAGAAGGAAGAAAAGAGGGACTTCTGAACGGAAATCAAAGAATGACTCGTGACTTGGACGGTATTTGAAGTTATTCCTAGTATGGATGGTCCTGGTCGTTTTTTGTTTTTTTTGTTTGTTTGTTTTTTGTCAATTTGACACAGCTAATGATTTGTGAAGAGGTCTCTCAACTGAGAAAATGCCTGCAACAGGATTACCTGTAGGCAAATCTGTGGGGGGGGGCATGTTTTAAAATTACTAATTGATATAGGAAGTCCCAGCCCCCCCGGAGGTGGTGCTACCCCCTGGGCTGGTGGTCCTGGGTAGTATAATAAGAAAGCAGGCTGAGCAAGCCATGGGGAGCAAGCCAGGAAGTGTCAGGAGTGCCCCTTCCCCATGGTCTCAGCTTCAGTTCCTGCCTCCAGGTTCTCCTTGCCTTAAATTCCTGCTCTGAATTTCTTCAGTGTGATCTCAGAGCTGTAACAGGAAATGGATCCCCCCGCCTGCCCTGGAGGGGGTGTGTGTGTGCTGTGATTGTAGTGTTTTATCACAGGAGTAGAAACCCTAACTGCACAGGCATTGAGGGCCGGTGACGTAATGATTAGCCAGGTCAGCAAGAAGCAGCAGAAGCTCTAGAAATGCGAGATGGCTGCAACTACTTGAATCCAGAGATGGATGAAGCTCAAAGGAGGGCATAGCATGGGCTATAGAAGGTGCCACAGCCTACCTAGGAAGCCTGCACTTGCTGTGAAAGCCGGTAGGTAAACCAACCCCCTGTTTTGTGGCTGGCACTCTGTAGATTTACTGTGGTTGGAGCAGGAGTTGTCTGTCTCATGAAGATACACGAAATCAGCTGTAAGGGACAGAGTCCTCTGGGAAGGTGACCTGGATGAGGATGTGGAGTGGGGAGGGCAGAAAGGAGAAGTGCCCGCTCCTAGAGTGGGGGAATGCCGTAAGACTTCTGTGATGTTCAATGTGGCAGCCACAGTCACGTCTCAATACTCAGCACTTACAGTGTGTCCGGGACAACAGGGAAACTGGATTTTCAACTTTATTTCATTTAAGTAAACTTCTTCTTAAAGAGCTACATGCAGTTACTGGCTACTGTATTTATTATTTATCCCTGGCCACAGTGCAGTTCTCTGGGGATTAAACAACCGAAGGGGGGCACTTTTACTACTTTGGGCCATTTCTCCAAGACTTTGGCATGAGCCAAAAGTCAGCTAGACTATGTTGAGCTGTGGCCTTTAGTGGGAAACATAGAAATCGTTTTCATTCATCCTTCTATCTGTTTCTCCCTAACACACTGACAAGCGCTATAATTACCCCGTGAACACCCATGAACGGTAGAGTGAATTAATGCACGAACACACGGTGAGCATGCAATCGGTCATTCCAAAGGGCTGCCAAAATCAGTACTCGGGAGTATCTAAACAAAGGAGCCTGAAGGATTGGTTCCCCTCTCCTGCTAACACAAGTGGCGCTATTTTGGCTCACATAACACTGCCCAGTTCAGATGAATAGTGGGACCTTAACACATTCAGGCTTTTAACTATATGTACTTAGAAAACAATTTTCAAATTATAAAAGCACTATATAGCTCTTATAGAAACTTTGGAATATATTACGCTATTAAATAAGAGTTACTTACTCCATCCCCTGCCCTCTCTTCCCTTTCTCTTCTTTTTTTCTTAGAGACAATAATCTTGACTGTAGTCTTCTCTGCCTTAACCTCCTGAATGCTGGGATAACAAGCATTCACCATTATTTGATGCTTACCCACACGATTTTAACCAAATAAGCAAACTGTTATTATGTTTCCTTTAGGTCTTTGTTCTTAATATGTAAAATAAAATATTACACATATTTTCCCCAAAGGTAAATCATAATACTGTTAAGAATGACGACACTCTTGTAAAATAATTTTAATAACTATAAATGTCCCATTGTGTGATTTTGACATGAATTATATAATCATAATCCACTGTTCATGGTTTTCCAATGTTCTTAAATGCCATTTGACTACTTATATCAGATGACTTAAAATCCGTAACAGTCCTGACCTAAAAATTCCACTTCTAGGAATCTATTGTAATGAAATAATCCTGAGTGGTCTACAAAGTATGGTCGATGACAGAGTCAGACAGCTAAAGACACAACATCAAACAAAAAGTAGTAAATTGTGTCACACAAACATCACACCACATGTAAAACATATTCGTGGGTGAGTTTGAAATGGGGTAGGAAACATAAAACTAAAACATATGTAGAATCAAATCACACAGTTATCAAAAGAATGAGGTCTTAGGATTTACTTATTTTTTATTTTATGTATGGGCTTTTTGCCTGAATGTTTGTATGCATGCCACATGTGTGTAGTGTCCAGGAAGGCCAAAAGAGGGCATCAGATCTGGAACTGGAGTTACAAGATGGTTGTAACCTGTGGTGTAGAGGCTGAGAACCCATCCCAAATCCCCTACCAGAGCAGCCAGTGCTCGTGACAGCTGAGCCTTGTCTCCAGCCCCTTTATTAAATGATTTATAATGGTCAATTTTTACATCCAAACTTAAACACGTCACAAGGACAGGAAGCTCTGAGCTAAGAAATTATAATTTTGTTTGCTTTTACTTGTTAATTTTTCCACATATTAAAAGTTTGGTAAAAGTCACAATTTTCTGTTAGTGAACTTGCTCTGAACAGAGTGTTCTGGTCGAGAACACAGGGTCCTTGAGGAAGATGTCAAAACCCATGGTAATCTCCAGTAACTCTTGACTGTTCAGGACACTGTGAACACAGTTTTCCCCTGATCTACAGAAATCAGCAAATAAATTAAATTAAAAAAATTAATTATCATACAAAATATTAGATTTCCTGATAGCATTTTTGAACAAAACTTGTTTTCATTTATTCTCCTCCTATCCTTTCTCCCTCCTGCCCCTCCCTGCCTCATATTCTTCCACCCCCCGTACCACCTTCCTGACAAGATTGATTTCTAAGCAAAGGAAAACTTCGTGGAGATCAGGGACACAGGACATAATTCCATCCCCTTTCTGAGAAGGTGCGAGGACTCGGTGACCCAACTCTAAACTTTAGACAACAAAGGGCTGTCTTAACTTCAGTGGATTCACCTTGAAAAGATGTATTTGTTTTATTAGTGTGTCAAAGTGGCTTAGTCCCAATGTCGGGGATCCTGTCAAGGGCCCCCCATGACATCTCGCCAACACTCTGAGCAGGTGTTGCTTGTGTCCAGCGCTGACTCTGTGCACAGGAAGGAAGCACCATGGCCCCTAGATCCGCAGCTTTGCTCGCAAGACGATGGCTGGTGGGGGCACAGTTTTAGCATCGCCTCCTTGGCAGCTCACAATTCGGTTCATTCCCTCATTTTCCACCCTGAGTTCCCACTCTAGGAGAAGCCATACTGAGGGCGGGCATTTTCCTCACTGTTGAAGACTGCAGAGGTAACTTTCGCCAGAGATGAGAGTCCTACAGTCAGGTTCCAGGCCCGAGGCTTACATCCTTCATTTCCACACAGCTGCACTATGCTCTGCATATGACTTCCATACTCAGATTGCAGCCTATAGCTTGATTTTAGGCACATGATTTTGGTGTAGTGGGGGTGGGGTGGGGTGAAGCCTCCAAATAATATTAATATTTCTAAATATCCACACAGAGCCTGTAGGATGGACGGCTCAACAGGTAAAGCTACTTGCTGCCAAGCCTAGATACCTGAGTTTGATCCCCAAGACCCACAAGGTAGAAGGAGAAAACTGACTCCCACGAATCATCCTGTGACTTCCACATCCACACATATGTACATCCTCACATACTAAAGGAAGAAATTAAAGTAATCTTAAAAAACCCCGGGAAACATCTTTCCATGGCTATAGTTCAATAACCATAGATTCATTGGTATATTTAATTGGAATTAAGTTCAACAGCTATTTATGACTTAATTTCAATAAAATGAGTTACACTTAGCTGCATGTCCATACTCGGGGGAGAGCAGAACAAAGCTGCCAAAAGAAATGTTTCCCTGACTGAGACTGTGAGTGTTCCATTCCTAATTAATTAGCTAGCTCAGAATTTTCCATTTCTACTGCTTGCGCTATTGGTCACAGAAACTAAATGATTGGGTGGTAATTTGTTACGTCATGCTTCTGGGAAGCCTATGTTGGGACCACTGTGGGACCACAGCAATGCCATGGGAGGGCTTCCAGTTTTAGATCTGGGACTCACCTGTCTCAACTGATAACAAGGTGACCTTGGAAGACATTTCACCTCACGGAGCTTCAGCTTCTTCAAGTTAAACCGAAATAATAAAATGAGACACTGGCTATAAAGGTCTGGTACTAACTAATGCCCCCCATTTGGAAAGAGATTAGGAAAGGAGAAAGAGGGGAAGCCAGTCAGCTCCATCTCTTGGGTCTACGTAAGCTGCAACTGGAATTTCTAAATTACAGAAATCACTTCTCCCTATCGGGGATGTCCGGGATCGGGTGAATTTGTGAGCTGGTGAGGACCCAACTTCTGACCAAATCTTCCCATGTAGAAGAGACAAGGCAGTCTTCTGGAGCCTCTTTAATAAAGCCTGAGTTTCTATGACCTAGTCACCCCCAGCACCCTTTTCTACCCCACCCCCCAGGGGGGCTCAGATTTCAACAGTGAAACACTTGCAACCTTGACCAGGCCAATGTAATGAACTATGATGTACCGGACCCTGAAGAAAGCGCTTTCAAAACTCAGTACTTCAGACATCCGGGCACTCTCTGACATTTATACATCTCAAAATCAGAAAGGGGTCAGGTGCCAGAAGAAGACCCTTTTTTCTCTTTCTTTCTTTCTTTCTTTCTTTCTTTCTTTCTTTCTTTCT
>LOEQ01003822.1:70715-82026 GCA_001685075.1 Bramus lutescens
ATCCATACCTACCCCATGATACCCTTGTTCAGTAGCCATATCTACCCCATGATATCTTTGTCCAGTATCCATAACTATCCCACAATACCCTAGTCCAGTACCCATACCTACCCCATGATACCTTTGTTCAGTCTCTATACCTACCCCATGATACCCTTGTTCAGTCTCTATACCTATCCCATGATACCCTTGTCTGGTGCCCATCCCTATCTCATGATACCCTTGTCCAGGACCCATCCCTACCCCCACAATACCCCTCTGTCTGGTACCATCCTTTAGTAGTTTGAATATGACCTCCATAGACTTGTGTGTTTGAATACTTGGCTCATAGGAAGTGGCACTATTAGGAGGTGTGGCCTTGTTAGAGGAAGTGTGTCAGAGTGGGGGTGGGTGGCCTTTGAAGTCTCATATACACTCAAACTATGCTCAGCACACAAACTCCTTGTGCTGTTCATGGATCAATAGGTAGAAGTCTCAGTTCCTTTTCCAGAACCATGTCTGTCTGCATGCCACCATGACATGATAACAACGCACTGAACCTCTGAACTGTAAGCCTTTATAAGAGTTGCTGCTGCGGTCATGGTATCTCTTCACAGCAACAGAGCACTCTCTAAGACAATGCACCTACCCCACAATACCCATACCTACCCCATGATACCCTTGTCCAGTACCCGTGCCTACCCAAAGCCATGTTCATTGACAGAGCCCATATAATAATCATTTGCAAGTTCCAACTAGGTGAGAAGTCAAGAAGGAGGGGGAAGACAAAACTATTGATAGAAGCATGTGTCGATATACATATAACATGTAAGGGATGCTCGTGGTCATTTGACATATAAGGGACACTCATGGTCATATGACATGTAAGTGACATTCGTGGTCATATGACATGTAAGAGATGCTTGTGGTCATATGACATATAAGGGATGCTTGTGGTCATATGACATATAAGGGATGCTTGTGGTCATATGACATGTAAGGGATGCTTGTGGTCATATGATATGTAAGGGATGCTTGTGGTCATATGACATATAAGAGATGCTTGTGGTCATATGATATGTAAGAAAAGCTTGTGGTCATATGACATGTAAGAGATGCTTGTGGTCATATGACATATAAGGGATGCTTGTGGTCATATGACATATAAGGGATGCTTGTGGTCATATGACATGTAAGAGAGGCCTGTGGTCATATGATATATAAGAGATGCTTGTAGTCATATGATATGTAAGGGATGGCACTGTACTAAAATGTGTTCTCAGTTAAAGTCCAGGAAAGAGGAAAAGTGAAGAATAGACTATGTTGAGTTGACCTAGTTGGGTGCTCTTATCCCTAATGCATAAACTAGAATGCCAGGTTTAAAGCTTAACTTAACAACTAAGAAGTAGAGTTGAGATCCCAATGAATCCCATTCTACTCTCACCTACATGCTTCAATGCACTGAGAGGTTCTAGTGGAAGAAAATAATGTTCATGCTCTCAGAACACTGATGGGGGTTAGCCAGATGAAATAAGCAATTATAACATGATGCAATCAGGAAAAAAAGTAATAATGTAAATAGTTTTGCACAAAGTGACAGGAAGAACAAAATTATATGAAAGAAGCAATTTTATGCTGAGGTTTTCCCAAAGATTAATCTACCCAAACCAAGATAATTAAAAGTTTTCTATGTGTTTCTTCTAGGTGCATTGGCACTGTCTATAGTAGATGCTCAATAAATACTAAATAAATAGCTAAATAAATGTTAACTATTAAATTAGTTAATAGGACTTAACAGGTGAACATAGAATGGAGTCAGTTAAAGAAGGCAGGTATCTAGGTAACTGTGTGCTGTTGTCTTAGAAGCTCTGTCCTACCCAGGAGCTATAGTGAGACGGAGGGAAGGAGGAAGAAAGGTGTCTGGAGGCAAGGGCATGCTGAGCTGAGCAACACATGTATCTGTACTTTGTGGGATGAGGAGACATTCTGTCATTGTAAAGGTCCTGGTATGTGCCATCAAGATCGGTGTCATCAAAGGCACAACTCACATTACATTTCCAGTAAACAGCATCCCTTGGACTGGGGCCATTTGGAAGTCTTGACAAGGAAAACGAGAGATGTTCCAGATGTGCGCCTGAACCAGGGAAATGGCGTATGGAAAGAACGGATTCTCTGCGACACTACAAACCCTAGCCACATTCTGCTGGAGACAAAGCTCCAGCCGGCTGCTTAGTGTTGTGAGTACTAGCTAGAGAATGAAGTGAACCCCACTGGAAAGAAGCACCCCCCACTTCCGTGGACAGAGAAGATCACCAGCTAATGAAACACAGTAACAAGAATGGCACACATGGGCAACCGCAACGGCACAAGCAAGACACACCAAACCCCTTCAGGAGAGTGTGTCCCAACTGACAAACACACTACAGCTTTGTCCAGTGATGTTTGAGAGGAAAACGTGTTAGCAAACAGGCCCAACACAATCTGGACATGGCCCCTACCCCAGGGACATGCTCAAGTAAAAAACATCTTTCTAACATATTGCGATCTATTTCTAACAGAAAAATGGGCAGCACTGGTGGAGACAGGTTGGATTTTAGGAGAGCGCAGACGAGGTTTAATGTACCCTATTGCTTCGTGTAAAAAGCCAATCTTTCCCTTCGTTCCCCTTTGAGAATATAGCATTTTTTATAACAGTGAAAGTTTTAGGGCACACTCAGGAAAATGGGAGCTGTAATATTTTAAATTAACAATATTTTTACCATGATGCCCTGTTTAGATTCCAGGCAACTCAAAGTCAAAACATGTTTCTGAGGTTAAAGTATATGCACTTAGACAAATAAGAGTACAGAAATAATATATTTAAATCAAGAACTTAAAACAGCTAAACATTAGGGCAAAGTCTCCTTAGAACTCAACTAAGCTCCTTTTGAGAACTTCCATTCCTAATCCACGCCTGAGAAATAGGAATTGTAGCCCCCAAGGCGCTGCAAACCTCCCCTTCAAACATCAGCTGTCACGAAAGGAGCACAGGATATTCAACTAAAGAACAAATGATAATTTCACCATTCACCCCACAGCCACAAGTACACTCAAGAAAGGAGAGTGCGGGCTGGGAAGTGGCACCATTGGCAGTGTTTGTCACAAGAAAACCACCTGAATTCAATCCATTCCTAGAACCCCAACTTTAAAAGGAAAAGAAAAAAAAACATGGACAGCAAAGTGACACCTATGTTGGCCTCTCGGCCCTCCCCCCACCACAGAGAGAGAGAGAGAGAGAGAGAGAGAAGAGGAGACTCGTGTGGCACAGGGTTGATGGCATAAGCAATACTCAAGTGTCCTTTGTCAGCCTACTCTGCCTATAGCTGCCAAGAGCCATGGTGAAGCCAGGCCTGGCTCAGACAGATTCCAGTGTCCTTTGGACACTTCAACTTTTTTATCTTCTACTCTTGCTTTGTGGTTCTTCAAAGTCACAAGTCAGATCTACTCAGAATGCAATGCCAACTTGTGGCGATATGGATGATGTGAAGTGTGGAAGTTACCCACGACCATCTTCCCTTTGTGCTCAGGTCCTGGATGGCTAGGAATTTCCTGTTTGGTAACATTTCCTCCCTCCACTCCAGCCTGGACCACTTTTTGTTCTGATGAAAGAGCAGGGGCAAAAATGATGCTGACCTTACTCCTGCCCTGCTCCAAAAACCCTCAGTGGCTTCCAAGAGAAAGTTCCATCACATTGCCCTCCACAGCTCAGCACAGCTGATGTTTTCCAATACAACAACTGTCACTGCTCAACAAATACCAGCAAAGGTTTATTGACTTTTTTTGTTAACAGTAGAATCTTTTCCAGAAAAATCTGAAACATAACCCAAATCTTATAAAACAAATAAAAATATACATCATCATTGCAATGTTATATCATGATTAGAACCTGCATCCGCTCCTTTCTATAAAGCCCTGTGCCTTTTATGGGTCTCATGTATATACTCCCTAAGATCAAAAGTGAAGGAAAATAAAGGTCATTTCTATATTTTAAAACAAAATGTGTAAGATGCATAGTCATCTTTAATAGGGATGAAGTGCTTTGCAGACCTGTAAATAAGGTACAATTGTAACCCCAAATGCTGTTATCCTGAGCCACATGTCAGAAAAATATGGGGTTCCGCAGAACATCAGTAGGTGTTTCAAAGAGAGAGTTCACAGCTAAATGACACTGGGGCACGTCACAGGCCATTCTTCCCAGTGAAAAAGTAAGTGTAGCTGATCCTCATTGAGTGCCTCGAAAAAATTGGCTAACGTCACTTGATCCATGACTTTTTCCAACCTACCATCTTAAATCACCCTCTCACCGTTTTTTTTCAGGAGCACTCATGAATATAAGGTTTCTGAAGAGCAGCTTGGAAAATATCGCTATAACCAACATGATAATGGCCAGGATTACTTTAAGCCATCAATATGTCTGAAGCACCAAATTGAATATATGAAAGAAGAAAATACATTACAGTCTTGGGCGGCAGGCTGATTTTGAAGAAAATAGCCATTTCATGTTCAATACTTGATTTCAGAGGAGTTACAGTTGTTCGTGGGTTGGGTCCCCATCAATATCTAGGCATGTGGGTGGGTTAATCAGGGCACGAGCTCAGTTGCTGAAGAAAAGAATGGCCCCCACTCCAAGGGTGGGAGCTTTAATGAGAGGACTAACACCCAGGTTTTGAGGTGACTGTCCTGCATGTGACTATTCAACATGTGGCTTTCCTACTGAACTCAAGGTAGCAACTCCTGTTCCCATGATTACATGTGTATCCCTGCCATCGTTCCGACACAACCAAAGATATGCGTTCCCTTGAGACAGAGAAATGCCTGCATGATTTCTACCTACATCCCATTAGCACAAACTTGGTCACCTCCCATGCAGAGCTGCAAAGGAAGCAGGAATGATCTCCCTAGCCAGGACACCCATGGGGTTTCAGCAGAGACAGGACTGAGCGAAACCAGAGTCCTTTCCTCCCCTGGAGGCTACCAGAGAGCAGAGGTCTTTGCTGTGCTCTGCATGCACCGAACCATCTCCGAGTCTACACTGCTTTTGAAGTCACACTGCCTTCTGTGTGCCTCTATGTGCCTTAGGGTAGTAACGCAGCAGTGACCCTGCCCCTTTCTTCACTGCCTTAGACAATGCATACGATGGCGGTCAGCTTCCTGCTGTTGTGACAGAGCAACGTGAAAGGCGGGCAGGCAGGTTTACCTGTGCTCATGTCTTCAGAGGTTTCAGCCCACAGCTCTGCTCATGGTGGGAAGGATAGGAAGTAGCAAAGCGGTCACCGCAGTGGCCAGGAAGCAGCATAAGGGGTCAGAACAGGACTCAGAGCAGAAGGACATGACCTACTGACATACTTCTTCCTGCTATGCCTTACCTCTCCCAATAGTACCACCAACTAGAGACCAAGCATCGATATATGAACCTTGGGAGGAAGGGTTGGGGACACTTCATATCTAAACCCTAACACGTCCCTCCTGTTGCCTGCTCTCAAGTCTCCAAACAGGGCTGGCAGAGACGGTCATGATAATATGGGGTCAACACATGAGTTGTGCCTGACATGGGCTCACAACCTCAGTAGGAAACATATATGTATTCTTGCTGTCTTGAGCCTACTCAGAACTTTCGGTGCTATTAAAAATCAGGTTTTTCTTTGCTGAGAATAACTTCTGTACACAGGATAATTAGATTTATGACACCAAAGAAATACGTTTTTCAGGAACGACAAGTTAAAGACAAGAGATAAGTATTTTAGCAGGAAACTCACCTTGAGGCAATTTGGCATTAATCATGACTACTTATAAAATTGCCAGTCTTCATTCTTTTCAGGAGCCTACAGCACAAATAGAAGTTGATCCCGTTCCAATCGCAAATCCATCTTTTATGCTCTTTAGGGCCTGGAAATTGGCGCTCTCTTGTCACTCCTTCCGCTGCCACCCAGTAACAGGTTAGAGAAAGCAACGCAAACAGCCTTGCATAGTTCCTGGTGCGTGACGGTTATGTATGAATGTGGAGTGGCCCCGCCATATGCACACACACAAGCACATGGGTTTGAACACTTGGTCCTCTGCCAGTGGAGCATTTTTGAGAGGCTGGGGCATCTTTTGGAAACAGGGATATAACTAATAGGCATAGGACAATAGCAGCAGGCTTTCAGGGCTATTTGACAAGTGGTCCTTCTGAGACTCTCTCCGCTTCCTGGTCTGTTAGGATGTGAGATGTATGGTTTAGCCACGTTCTTCTGCTGCTTTGAATCCTTACCACCATGGACCACACCCTCTCAAACCAGGATCCCGAATAAAACCTTCCTCCCTTAAGCTGCTTCTTTCATGCACTTGATCACCATGACAAGAAAAGTAACTGATACACACTCTGCAAAGCATAGTGGCATTAAGAATTCTTATGTGACGGCGTGTGCTGAGCGACAGTAACAGAAAGCAAATGAAGAAGACCCCTGGGATTTGTACACAGCTAAGAATTTAAAATCCCTTCTTGCGCAACTCTATAAATGTTGGTATTCAATGATTTCAAAATATCTTGTTAAAGACTTTTTTTTATTTTCAGTGTTTATGTTAGTGACTGTATGTATGTATGTGCCCCAGATGTATGTCTGGTACCTGCAGAGGCCAGAACAGGCCATCAGACCTCTGGAAGCTGGAGTTACAGGCAATTGTCGGCTGCCTGATGTGGGTGCTGGGAACAGAACCCCAGGACCTCTGCAAGAGCAGAGAGCACTCCCTCTTAACCACTGAGCTATCTCTGCAGTCCTCAAAACACCTTATAAATGAGAAAGTCAAGATTTCAAATATGTAAGTGGTAGACTGCCATTCGTTGAGAGAGAGGGAAAAAAAGTATGTATATATTCTGTTATGGATATGTGAATGACACCCAAGAAAATGGGAACAGCAGATGTGCTCTGGGGAGACCTGAGGAGGGAGGGAGAGATGCGTTTGTGTCATTAATAATTCTGTAAATATACAGCACACCCATGCATTACCAGCTCAAATAAATCAGAAGTGATAATTACATGTTTTCAGATTGCTACTATATTATTTCCGCCTGAAATATTACTCATGTTATTTTCCTCTGGCTAGCATAACTGGCATCATAAAGAAGAAGAATTGGTTCTGTCACAGGTCTAGAGGCTAGAGAAGCTCAAGGTTCAGGAAGGACTAAAGCTGAAAGTCATGGCTCTAAGGACGAACCCTCCTTTGTCTCTTCCAGCTTCTTGTAGCTCAGCTCTTCCTTGACTTGTGGTAGCTTGATGTGCGACCTCTCAGTGTGTGTGTCTCCATGTGTGTGTGTGTGTTGTGTGATTATTTTCTGTGTGTCTCTGTCCAAAATTCTCTATCATTCCAGAGGTCCCAGGCATATTAGATTAGAGCCCATCCTAGACTCCATCTTAGCCCAATTGTGTCTATGAGGCCATTTATAAACAAGGTCATACTCGTATGTACCTGAAACTAGACTTCAGCATCTTTTCAGGAGACAGTCCAGTGCATAGCACTACTATAACCATACCATTGCACACCAGGCCCATGCATCTCCTTTCTCTGCCCCTTCATTTTGGTCTGAACACAATACATCCGGGTGACTGGGTCACCTTAATGGTCGCCTACCTGCCTTTAGAGATTTAGCCAACATCATAAATAGTGAAAATTAATTTCTTATTGGAAGAAATTGTGATTAAAAATTAAAGAGAGAGTGAACATTTCTATCCATTTTTGTAAGAAATCAGATCGTTCATGTAAAGTGCTGAGTGGAAATTCCAGAGGCTTGACGAGGCTACTTTATGAATTCAGAGCTAGTATATATTCTCTGCTTGACTAACTGCCAGTTTTTATCTGGCTNAGTTAAATAAAATAGAAAAATCCCTTGATTTATTAAATAGAGAACCATCAGTCTTATGCAAGAATTTTACCTTTTTCTGAGGGTCACAATCACCTGGTTCTTAATCATTAAAGTGAATAAGCAATCAAGCTCTGGACACAAGAAAGAAGAGGCTTGAGGTTTCACCGAGACCATTAACAATCCAAATTAAAAAAAAATTCAAGTAATAAGTGAGCGGAATAAACGTATTTAACCATCCATGAAGAGTACTTGATTACTGACTTTGGCTCTGTGTTTGATGCTTTGTCGAAGAGGAAGGAGGCAGGGTAATCACATCCCACTGTCTTTGTATGTTATGTGTCTTTTCAACTTCCTGGCAGAAGATCTGCTTGCATGTCAGGTGACAGCCCTGCACACACACAAGCCAGCAGCAAACTTCTGTTATTCTGAAAACATGCTTGCCAAGGAACAAGCTGTAAGAGTTAAGGAAATATCCATCTCTGTGTCTCTTTGGCACTCTTGAGCCCGTGTTTAGCACAATTATACAAACAGGTGATGACTGGGACAGTATGGAGACCATGGCGGAAGAGAAGGAGGCATGAACTAGTTTATTTTTGTGGATGACCTGTGGCAGCCATGGGGTTGAACCACTCAGATCTCCTTCAAGAGGGGTGGAGAGTCCACAGATACTTTGTAATATCTTCAGCCCTCCTCTTCCAAGGTGGCACCCAGCCAATGGTTGACCACAGGCCTATGAGCATCACCCGTGTCTACCCAACTCAAGGTTCTTCTAACATGCTTGTTCAGAGAGCCCTACTCAGCCTGACTGAGACCTTCACAGAACTGCAAGGAACTCTGACGTCCTACTGTCTAACCCGTCTTCCTTCTTCAGCCACTTCAGAGAGGCCAGACTCCAGCCCAGTTTGCAAATCTCTACCCTCTTCCCTCTTCTTTTATCATTCACCAGCATTTCTTATCATTCGTCCAAATCATGTGCATCTCATGAACAGAGTGGGGTTAAAAACTCTACTTTGAGTGGTGAAATAATAATGGATTCAGTTCTGGTTCTCCCCTGTCTACTTACAACCTCACAGGCCAACCAGAGGCCACACCCTCACACCCTCTGCAACTGCTATTTCAGTTAACTGTCTTCCTAGTCATGGGTCTCTTTGGGCCTTTTAAAGTCTATTCACTCTCTACAGTGTCTCCCTCTCTCTCATTCCAGTTCGCTGGTTGCTTTAAATGAATTCCTGCTTGACAATAATGGAGCAGATTAGGTCACTAGCAACTGTGAGTTCATGGTCCTAAACACATCAGACTATCAAACATGTCCATGTGGTTCTAAAGAACACGTGATCAAAACCATACTTGGCTGTAAAACACAAATTCTTGAACATATATGTGTGTGTGTGTGTGTGTGTGTGTGTGTATTTGATATATATCAAAATAAAAAACTTAGACCAACACAATAGAAGTCCATTTTAAAAGGTCACACACAGGTTTGAGCACCTATATTCTTCTGTGCTTGGTATATTTCATGCTAAGGAAGACTGAAGTTCTGTAACCTGGTGTGCTAGGGGATTTCAAAGCTCTAATACTGTATTCAAAGTTCTTATCTGTTATAATTAACTAAGTATAACTGTTCGGTTACAGCTTGTCTTTTCTCTACATAAATTTCAATAACCATATTTTTATTCTACCTTATCGAGGTTTATAATCTTTAATCATTTGGTTGCATTTCTAGGACATTCCTAGAAATACAACAAAATCATGAAGTCCTGGCCAATTGCAGGGTACATGCCTAAAATCCTAGCACTTGGGAGGGAGCCTCAGGAAGGTGGTGCTTCTGGGCAGCCTGGGCTATGTGAGACCCTATCTCCAATAGCAACACTGAGGTCCATATTAGCTCCAAGTATTTCTTTACACAGCTAGTCTTCTTTCCACCAGGAATCTCTGGGACCTTTTAAAACAATCTGTAATTAAAAGAAGCAAACATTAAGCAGGAAATTCAGCTCTTGAGAAGGTTCTTCTAGCTCATGGGTCACAAATGTCAGGGATCTAAGGCCTGACCCTGACCACTACTTGAGCACAGTGTCAGTTACCTCCCTGGTACTCTAAGGAAAATCTGAAACAAATCTTACTAAAAGGTTGACCGTTGTGGAGGTTTCACGCATTAACTCCATTGTTTGTGGCGCTGTATATCAAAGCAGGTACATGGGAGGAGGGCCTCTCACTCTGTTAGGGAATAAAGATCTAGGCAGAGCTTGGGATCCCACAATCCCCTCTGAGAGCCTCTCTCCAGTCACCTAGTTCGCTCCCACTAGGCTCCAGTTTGGCCACCACTTCCTGATCTTACAAAGCTGGAGACCAAGACTTCAACACATGGGCCCTTGGGGGAAATGTCAGAGCTGAGCTATAGCAACTAGATAACTTATGAAGACAAGCAGAAAAGTCAACAGTTCCTTTCTCTGAACTTAACCCCTGGAACTAACACCTTCTTCCAGGTCTGCTAGACAATGGCTACTCAGAGAGTTGCTGCTTTCTTCCTATTTTCTTTTCTTTTCCTTCATAATATGTTGCTGGTGCCCTGGCTGGGAAGAATGGATGCAGGCCCCAGTGGTTTTGAGGAAACCATCCTCAATCTGAATGCTGCATAGGCGGGGCAGTACTTCATACCAAACATACACATATATGATTAAAATATTCTTGTCTATGTCTCTGGCTTCCCATAAATGAATTATCTTCAAGAACGACCCTCACAAACTCAGACTGTTCTTCAAAATGACGTTAGAAATATAGAACTCGACATTAAATATTTAGACAGTTAATTAAGTTGCACCATCGGTTCAGACTGCCCATTAAAGCCTACCTAACGTCAGAGGCTCTAATCTATTCAACGCTGCTATTAAAACCAAAAGTAATAAACTTTTACAGGATGGGACACATTAGGAAAGTTAAATAGAATTCATTTCTGAAGGAATGTCAATCAGACAAAGAGTAAAAACTAAGACATGGGCCTGGAGAGGTTGCTCAGTGGTTAAGAGCACTGGCTGGCCTTTCAGAGAATCTGAGATCAGGTCTCAGCTCCTACACAGTGACTTACTACATACAGTCTGTAACTCCAGTTCTTGGGGATACAACACCCTCTTCGGGTACTGAATGCCCATGGTGCAGAAACATACATGCAGGCAAATATACACATAAAATAAAGAAGAAATAGATGTATTTTTTAAACTGAGAGAAAAGTCATGTTATATAGAGTCACTATTAATAAAAAAGAAAGTCAAAGCCAGGTGATGATGGCACACATCTTTAATCCCAGCACTCGGGAGGCAGAGGCAGAGGCAGGCGGAGCTCTGTGAGTTCAGGGTCAGCCTGATCTATAAGAGCTAGTTCCAGGACAGGCTCCAAAGCTACAGAGAATCCCTACCTGAAAGAAGAAAAGAGAGAGAGAGAGAGAGAGAGAGACAGAGA
>LOEQ01003822.1:91851-104174 GCA_001685075.1 Bramus lutescens
GAGAGAGAGAGAGAGAGAGAGAGAGAGAGAGAGAGAGAGAGAGAGAGGAGTTGCCATGGTCATGGTGTCTCTTCACAGAAATAGAAACCTTAACTTTGAGACTTGCTAACCTCTCTTTAGGGTCTTTCTAGTCAAGTTGTGCTCCATGGACCAGCAACATCAGAACCTCCCAGGAATCTCAGGCTCTCCCAAAACCTAGAACAGGAGATCTCACATCAACAAAGTCTTATGGGGTATGTGCAGACTACAGATTTTGATAAGAATTCTCTTTCACAACCTTTGAAACCAGAACGAAAGGACTGGGGTCTTGTTTATCTTCAAATGTAGGTCAGGAGGCCAGGACTCCATGGCAGCTCTGGGAATCAATGAGAAAACACTTTCATGGGCTTCTCCCAGCAGCCCTCAGAGCCAGAGATGAGAAAGCTTGAGGCTAAAGACTTGAGAGAAATTCCCCAAAACTCAGTCCATGGTTACCAAGATGAACACCGAATTTAGCTACTTTTAAATTTGAATCCTTGTCATTTCCCTATCCAGGGTGCCCACACTGTATAATGCACATCTGCTCCTTGCCCCTTCCAGTATTTATCTTAGCATTAGGATCATGCCCAGGCACGGGTAGCCACTCGCTTTAATGTTCATGGACTCTTTCACTCCTGTGCTCATAAAACCTTATTGAGCTCCCACTATTAGCATAACATTGTGTTCAATATTGAACATGGAGAGAACAGTGCAAGCCAAATCAGTTCTCGCTCTCATGGGGATACCAAGCAATAAAAGCCAATCTTCACACAGAGAGAGAAGTAGTGTGTATGTGTGTGTGTGTGTGTGTGCACTGTGTAGCCACAAAAAGGAGAAAAATATGAGTAAATGCACTTTACACAACTTACTGTCCATGCTGCCAACCAAAATCCGGTAAGGCAAGATAGAGAAAAAGACCCACCAGGGCACCGTTTAGTTTTCAATGCATCAAAGATTTATATACTCTTCCCATTACTATTAATGACTGTTATGAACGTAATCTGTCCCCACGCACCAAGGGGAGAATAAATTCCACACAGAGGGGAAATAGAGGGTATTCAAAGGGAAAAAATGTATTTTATGTGTAAGGATGACTGATGGCTGATAATGATTACAGTGGGGGTGATAGTAATTTTTAAAAATTCCTTATTATGAGTCATAAAGACATAGGTCAAAATGGAAAGAGATAATATATATATATATATAAAATCTATACAAGTACTGCATTCTTAGTTGACTACAGTGAGTGGGTCCAGGGGGTTGATAAGTGACTTACACAGGTCAAAAGAGATGCTAGAGAGGAGGCAAGAGAGTAAAGCTTGCCAGTCAGCAGTACAGAGGCATTCTCCAGAGCAGCGCCATGACATACTCTAATGTCTTCATGGCTAATAAGAATAAAAATGACAAGCAAGCACAGGTATGGGACTTGGGCCATAATTTCTGCTGCTCTGAGAACAGCATTTCATAGAGTGATTGGGAGATTTTTGTTCCTCGTCAGATCTTTATTAATCGACTGTCATGTCTCTGTATTTTATTATTCCTGCCAGGGTAACAGAGTATATTAATAATTTGAGGTCATAAAATACAAAGGCTAACTGAGGGAACTGGGAACAAAATAAAGAATGAGGTCTGGCAGGATCCTTTTCTTCCCAGATCCTCTGCTTTTCTCTGTATGAGGAGGTTAATAGATAGCATCCCCAGGGCTCTGCCACACAAAAGAGCAGACATTTGTGTAGTCTCCAAAGGCAATCAGAATTCTGCAACGTGCATGCAAGACTCCTAGTATAAAAGGCAAGTGAGACTTTTTCTAAAATGTACTGGCCTATCACTTGGACTCTTGGAATCTGGGCTTTTACCCTAAAATTCAAGTTACCTAATACCCTGCCAGACCCATAGGCCCATGGTGAACACCAGGCACACGGGATACCATGCCAGGCTCATGGTGAACACCAGGCACACGGGATACCATGCCAGGATCATGGTGAACACCAGGCACACGGGATACCATGCCAGGATCATGGTGAACACCAGGCACACGGGACACCATGCCAGGATCATGGTGAACACGCAGGAACTGCAGCTAGCACTGAGCCGGAAGGGCTCCTACTGCCCAAACCCACTAAATCAAGGAGTTTGTGAAATGGTTTTCTCTGGAGAGGTTTTGTTTTGTAATAAAGAGAAACACATCACAGATTTGGCCAGATTAACATGCAAATTGCCAAGGCTAGTTTCTAATTTTATTAGTATACTCTGCATATAACATGTAATACCATGATAAATACCGAGTGCTTAGTGAAGATTATTTGATAAAATGTGATGAACACTGCCAGGACTGAATGCAGTGACCTCTTGGACTCCTTCCCTGTGGAAGGGGTAAAGTAACAATGACTATCAGACGTTCATCTATCTACATCGAAGCCACCAAGAGCAACAAACACCTGTGCACCTCTACATGCAACCCAAGACCAAGAGCAAGAAGAGATGGTCTTTGATTCTGTTTATAAGAACGTCACATCCAGGCAAACAGTTCACCAAAAATAACCAGTCCCCAACCCCACTTAAACTGTGCAGTGACACCACACAATTTGGGCTATACAAGCTGAAAACATCAAGCTATGTACTTAAGAGTTGAGTGCATACATGAGGTTATAGGAACACTGGTGGAAGATTAAATGTGCAGACTTAAACCGAGAGTCTCTCTGTTTACAATTAGTCAAGGTGGTGTCTCTCATCCCCAGACCACCTAATTCTCACCTGGAAGCTGAGGCACTGTACTAAGTGAGAAGAATTTTAAAGTCTCATGAGACAAGAGTCTGTAAGGCCTGTCTATTCCTTACTCTAGCTTGACAATGTGGTATGAACATCCTTCCAGACAACCAAAAGGAATTTTTATTTCATATGGATAAACATGCCAGATGAGTGGTATTCCTAAAGTCCATGTGCCTCTCTGACATTACGACATTCCAAGGGTATTTGTAGAAATGACCAGGGCTGTTTTTAAAAGGTGCCCCTTAGAGATGGAGGGTTTAGAGCTCAGAGGGAGAGCACTTACCTAACATGCTGCATGGGATCTAGGCTGCATCCTCAGCAAGGCAGTATAGAGACATAGAAGGATAAAATAGACCTTTGGCTTAGACTCGAACCAAACTGTCTCCCAATAAACTTGCTACCCAGCTCATATATTAAAAAAAGGAAAAGAAGCTGGAAGGTTAGAAAAGAGGTTACAATTGCATTTATAAAAGAATTCTTTAAAAAGAATAAAACCCAGTGTATATCAAAGAGAAGATCAATTCTAAACACTACAGACAAGAAGAAGGTTTAGAATTCAGAATTGTGTTCAAGTTCACTGCTGGCTACACATGACAATACAGTTCTTACCGCAAACTGTAGCTTTGGCAACAATTTTAATGCTGGGGTTTTTATATTTAGGTGGCTGTTAAAATAAGACAGGATGCTGGCAGACTGTTGCAGGAGAGAAGACGAGCCACTGAATGAGGAGGAAGCCGTCAAAGGAACACAGCGGAGGGGAGGCGAACAGTATGCTGGAGACTGTGTGGGCAGTGGGAAGTTTTAGCCTTCACTGCTGGGGACTTTCTCAAGGAACACTGGCTTATTAGAAAACTACATTCCACATAAAATTTAGTCCAAGTGTAAATTCCTGGCAGAGTAGCTTCCTAAAGTATAAAGCTGGAAGCCATTCTTTTGAAATTTTAAGAATTTCTTGCATGAGCATCATCCCTCTGGAGCTCCCAGATTCCAAGGCACTGACTCACAGCCTTAGCCATCAACCACTCTGAGCTGGGTGAGAACAGGTCCCACCCTCCGTCCCTCCTCTGGGCCAAGCAGCCCAGGAAATCATATAGAGAACAACAATGCTATGAGAAAGGTTGCTGCCACATAAAAGGCCCCGGATGAACGGAAAAGCAACGAGGATATTTTGTTTAGATTTTAACTCAATATGTAACTGATGGTGCCCTCGGGTGCAGCTGAAGGACAAAGGCAAACGAACACCAAAATGACTTCTGGGGGCTTGAGAGAGTGTTCTGAGCCCAGTTGCTCCTCTGGAGTGCGAGGCACCATGAGCATGCTTTTTGTCATATTGGAAAGGCCGAAGGGGAAAGGATCATGTCTTCAAGGGGAGCTCTCACCCACGTCTGAGGAGGTGGAAGTGGGATTTAGCTTCCGGGAGCACGGGAGCCGGACACTGTTAATTTTTCTAGTTGTTTTGGTTTTCTTGCTAAAATGTAGGTTAGCCAGAGGTTTTCTACTTGCTAGAACGTCAAGCATCATCACTCTGAAATATTAATGTCTCTATGTAGCAGAAATAGGCTCCTGCCAGAGTGTGTGTTCTGCGCCTGTAGCGTCACTTTCAGAAGGTTACTGAGGTTAAAGTCTTGGCGGGGAAGAGCAGCTGGGAAATGGGGGAAGAGAAGGAAAAGCGGAAGGAACGGCTTCTGGCTGCTGCTTCAATTTCCCCTAGAACTAGGGTTTCTAACCACAATTTTCATTCGATAGAATGAGGAGATGTAGATTAAACACTTGGTGCCTTTCACACAAGAACCGTGGAAGAGCATGCGTCAACTCACATCTAGACTATTCCAGCTATTGTGACAGCCCTGGTGTCCTCGCTACAGGCTAGGAGACTGTAGGAGACTGCATTTCACGCCCAGAACTAAGGAATGCTTTTAAGCAGTCTCACCTAGAGACAGGCTTTTCAGGGTATGACAGTAATAGACATTTGTTTCGTGTCTTATAAAGGGGCTGGAAAGATGGCTCACTGGCTGTTCCTCCAGAGGATCTGAGCACAATCCCTAGCACCCACACCACAACCATTTGCAATTCCAGTTCCAGGGGATCTGATGCCCTCTTCTGGCCTCCACAGGCACTACACTTGTTGGTGAACACACCTGTAGGCAAAACACTCAAACATATAAAAATCCTTATATTTCTCATAAAATCTTAAATTACAAAACAAAGAAGTGACCAAAGAAAACTATCAGTTTAGATTTCTCTCATATCTAATATCAAATTTTTAAAGGCTACATTTTCTCTAATACATTCTCTTATTCTCTATTATTGAACTTAAAGTTAAGGCAAATAGGCAGCCCCAAATCCAACCATAGCTTGAGATTATTAAGAAAGAGGAGTATTAAGAAAGAATCTTTTAAAGTCACAACAAATTATTCCAAAAATTTTGAAACACAGATCAGGCCTCGTAGACCACATAAAGCCTGTTCCTTTCTTCATGCCCTCCTCTGTCGTCCTCTCCTCCCCGTTCCTTCCACTCTCCTCCCTCTGACAAAGCTTTAAAACCTAACAAAAACCAAAGAAACAGATAAATAAAACCTCTAAAGGCTCTGGCCAGACCAAAACTGACTTCCAAAGTGGATTTGCTGATAGGAGTCAACAAATTACACAACAGATGCCATATGTTGCCTGCAGTCTGATTTTTAAATAAAGTTTTATTCAACACAGCCTTCACTCATCCACAAACCAACTCCAGACTCTTTATCATTTGGGAGAATCCTTTCCACAGAGGCACTGTGGCCCACAAAGCCCCATGTACTATTTATTGGCTGGCTCTTAAGGGAGATGACATCTTCTGCTCCAGAGCAACAAAAAACACCTCATTCTTAGCACTTTCTCTATCACCCTCAACTACAAAGAATTTGAGCAAATGGCCCCATTTGCTTGGTTGAGAGGGATTTTCTTTTTTGCCAATGTTACATACATACATACATACATACATACATACATATATATGTATCATAAAAGTCAAAGCATGATAAACTTTATAGATGAAGCCAGTGTGAGGTAAGAATTTGTTTCTTAAAATGGGTGTCATGTAATTTCATAGTTTGTAACAGCAGAGAATGAGAAATAGTGCCTTTTGTGAAATGTTTTATGAAAGGTTGAAATGGCCTGTTAAAAGCCGGAAGAGGATATACAGTATAAACTTAGGCAGAAAGACGTCCTTCCGAGGAAGATGAGTTTTTGGTGAGCTGAAGTAGACCTTAGTGAACAAAATAACTTGCTTTACCCAGAACAATGACCTTCTCCCGTCTAAAATGCTTCTTCTATGGATCGATTTCAATTCAAATCTATAAAAAGATATAAAGCTAGATAAATAGAGCAAAATGCTGTGTGTGCTTCTCTCTCTTTCTCTCTCTCTCTCTCGTGTGTGTGTGTGTGTGTGAGAGAGAGAGAGAGAAAGAGAGAGAGAGAGAATATTAGCATAAATAAACATAGTTTTAGGGCAAGAGGCCCAGATTCCTCACCCTCAACAACACACACATGCACAGTTGCACGCATGCACATGCATACATAGGCACACACACACAGGATTGACTTCTCTTTGTGTCTCCAGCCTCAGAGGGGTTGGTATAGTTCAGGTATCAGACACTCCTCAGGAGTGTCCACGCATATGCAAAGTCAAGCAAGAGACTGTCCAAAAGTCAGTAGTGAAGGTGGAGATTCCAGGCTCCCAGCCTGAATGGAGTTACTTCATGGGTCCCCCTGAGTGAAGGCAGTTTCCAAGTGCCTGCTATACTAACCCAAGAATCTGACCCAAGTAAAATCAGTTCCCAACTGAAAACTGTACAGCTCTTATATGTTTCACAAAATATTTCAAGTTTAAATAAAATGACAATATATCTTTGCTGTATTTTACCCCACAAAAGAAATATTGGAAATCATCTTGCTGTCTAGGAGTTAGTGATTTTGCAACTTTATAGATAAAACATAAGAAATGAAATTTGAAATATTCTTTCTATATTTCTGTTATAAACCATAGATGATTGATGACCACAGCAGCAGTTTAAAAGAAAAGAAGAAAAAGAGAAAAAAAAGGAAAGAAAAAAATACTTGATCAATGTGGCTACAATGGGAAGAGGATTGAATAAAGGGACCCAGTGACTCACCCCAAGTCAATTTTTTTTGGATAGTTCACGTTAGATAAACCTAAACATTAAGATAAACCTAAATTTAATGTTTAGGTTTAAACAAAAAGAAGTATGCATAAATAATGGCCCTGGTCAGGGTGTGGCCTTACCTATCACTGACCTCAGTTCTGGTCTATCTCACAAGGTGATCTGATTGTTTAACTTTCCTGGAAGGCAAGTGCCTCCCCTGGTGGGAAACAGGATTTCATTTCCTTCTCTCTCATCAGCAGAGTATTCCTGGAAACTTTCTAGCCCTTTGGGATCCATCACTACAGTAGTCTGTTGGGTGAAGGGAAGAGCGCAAGCTTCTCTTCAGTCATAGCATCTTCCAGACTCACTGCTAAAGTCTCTGTGAACAGGAATGAAAGCATCCAAGTGGCCAGGGTTAATTTCAGCTTCATTTGAAGTCCACAAGACCTACCTCTTTGAAGCAAGGGACGGGGGCAAGCAACTAGCACAAAGATAAGAAGCAGCAAGAAATGGGGGCCACAACCTACTCTTTAGCAAGTTCCAAATGCCTACATGGAAGGATGATGGATAGCTGGGAGGTGAACTTCTTGAAGGTAGGGCTCCCTTCTGGTGATGTGCACCATTTGTTGTGGGGTAGCCTGGTGCAGGACGCTTGCTTCCTGTGCTTGCTAAGTTTTTGTTTTGTCTTTGACAACTTGACATGAGATAGTGTTGTCATCTGGGAAGAAGGACCCTCAACTGAGAAAATGACTCATCGGATTGACCTATAGGCAAGTCTATGGACCATTTTTAAATTAATGATTGATGTGGGAGAGTCCAGCCCATTGTGAGTAGTGCTACTTTGGAGCAGGTGGTCCTGGATTGATTTTTTTTTAAGAAAAAGCAAGCTTTGCAAGCGAAAAGGAGCAAGCCAGTAAGCAGCATTCCTCCATGGCCTCTGCTTCGTTCTAGGTTCCTGCCCTAACTTCCTTTCGTGATAGACTGTGACTGGAATGTATAGACCAAATAAAGTATTTCCTTTTTATCACAGCAATGGAAAGCAAACAGAAATAGTTACGGGTCTTGAGATTGACTCCCAGGGGCCAAAAGATAATCAGTATGACAGGGCAGATGAGCAATCCTATTTACCTCAAGTCTGTGGAGATCACAGAGTAGCCAACATTTACTTTCAAGTTTATATACTGTGCAAGGAGACCTGAAGGAGACATCACCTCCATCTGCTTTATTATAATTCAATTTCTTGTGTAAACTAAACCTCCTCTGGGGGATTTCCTCAACAGGAAGCTCTCTTTCCTGATCTTGGGACTAGAGACTCTGACGATCTCATTTTGGGCTTACACTTATGTTTCCAAAACTAGAGTGGAACTCAGCTCCCTTCCCACTACTCTGATTTATAATCATTTTACCAGAGTTCACGCAGATGAGAGCTGAGTCAATGATTTACCTGAGTGGTACCGCTAAAGCCTATAAAAAATACTAGGCTGTGGATAAGAACAGGTTGCTCAGATGGGTAGGGTGTACCGCCTTAAATTTTGTGCTGATACAAGGCACATTTCAAAGATGGTAAATTAAGCATTAGTTCCAATTTGTGGCATGACAGGTGGGAACCAAAGCACCCATTCTCTCCGTCTGAGAAGTCTCAACAGGAAGGCTCTCTTACCGCTACCTAGAAATGGGCACAGACTCATTTCTCCCCGTAGGGGGCTGGCGAGGTGTATCCGTGGTCCTAGCGCTTGATGTGTGGGATGAGGATCTGAGTACAGATCTCCAGTAACCACGTAAAAAGCCTCCACATGCTGCCTGGACCCCCAGGACCATAGGGAGTGGACATAAGAACTGGCAGGCTTTACTGGTTGCCAACTTAGCTCTAGGTTCAGTGGCAAAGCCTGCTGCAGAGAAATAAAATAATGGTGATCGATAGAAAAGGATGCACAACGCCTGCCTCTGTCTTCTGCATACACTTACACAATGTGCACAACAAGCATACATGATGTTAATTCAAACCTCAGTATCCTTTCTCTATTACAGGAGAGTAGAATGGTGCCCAGCCTGGAGAGACACCCAGGCTCACTCTTAATTTTTAAGGCTCTTCCAATGCCTTTTGAAAATCTCAATTTTTTAACTTGGAGGCCTGTGTGTTCATTTTGACTGTTCTTCTATTTTTCAAATTATGTCACTTGTCCTATGTTAGAGATACAAATGTATCTAGTCAATTGCTCTTAGGTTTTAAATAATAGAATTAAAGTCATTGTTTCTTGTCCTGTTATATAGGACAAGCTGGCTACAAACTTGCCATGTGGCTAAAGCTGGCTTCAAATTCCTGAACCTTATACCACAGCATCCAGAGTGTTGAAATCAGAGATATTTGCTACTATGCTATTTCAAACGGTGTTTGTTCATTAATGCATCAACCAATCAATAATGAAATCTCAGTAAATTAGATGCGTTACAGGCACAAGAAAATTCAGTTTGACAGGACATACTCCCTACAATGAATCAAACAGGCAAAAGAAAAAAAAACAGCAAAACTTGGACAAGAGATACACAAAGCAAAGATGTATTCCTAAACTAGTAAAAATACACAACTTAGCTGATCCCCTGATCCCCAATGAGTAGGCACCCAAGAGCCTGCCCAGTCCTTATCCCACCCATATGGGATGATACAGTGGAGTTATTTCCAAGAAAAACTGAAGCAGTAAACACTTGAGACTCAACTGTAGCCAGCTGCAGGAAAATTCTTTCTAAATTTCGAAAAGTTCGTATTTTAGAGAGGAAGTGAAGAGCTTCACAGAAGAAGTGAAAGATTTAGTGACGTGCACAGCCCACATTCAGGAGATCCATTTGTCTCAGAAGTATCAACCTCCAAGCAACACGATGAGCTACGGATTGTTCTGCAAAACACCTTTTGGTCAGCCAGGCATGGTGGTGCAAGCCTTACTCTCAGTATTCTGTGAGTTTGAGGCCAGTCTGACAAAAGAATATATTTATCCACAAAGTCTAAGTAAAGAAAAGGCTTCTGAAGAGGCTCACTGCCTTTAACACACACACACACACACACACACACACACACACACACAACACATACACACACGGCAACCTCTCCTTTTTCCCTTTCAATCATCTTGGACTAAGACAAAAGCACCCTGACCACTTAGATATCCTGACAGCATCACCAGGAAGCAAGAGCCCTGGAGGGTTCCAAAGGAACAGTTAAGCCATTGAATCCATCCTCGTTGGCCATTGGTAGGAATGCAAACAAAATGAGAACGGTTAAAAGGCCATCTTCAGATCCTAAGTATGGTTCAGAAATATTTATGCCTAAACAAGGCTTTATCTTCAGCAGAGAGCCAATGGAGAGCAAACAGGAACTGCCAGAGACTCTGCCATGTGAAATGAGTGTGCTAGACACAAAGGTGGCTCACCCAGAGAAAAGAGGGGACTCAACAGTGCAACCCAGAAAACATGGGTCAACCTGTCATTGGCTCCCAAAATGTATCATGCTCCAAAGAACACCAGGACGTCAAGTTTTCCTGAATAATTTTACGGGAGTCAGTGACCCAATGTGTAGAAACTGTAACAGGTACCGTTTGCTGAGATGGCAGCGAGAACACATCATAGCCATACATGGGGCACAGGCTCTTGCCACCTCCACCAGAAAGAAAAATGTTGACAAACTCCGTGAGAGCTCTGGCGGGGCTCCTCACCAGCTGGGCGGAATTGACCCCTGAGAAGTCAGCTCTCATGGCGGGGTAGGGCGGGGTGTCTGGAAAGGTAACCAGAGCCAGCCCTGTGAAGAAGGGCAACAAAAGGTTAAAGAATAGTACTCTCAGAAGCGTGGAGATAGGATGTGGACAGAAGGATGGGAGACTTTAAAGGATCCAGTGTGGCAAGTACAAAAAGTCCGAGGCTACAGCCGTCATCCATGGAGCTCCGAGGCTCATCACAGGAAGCCTTTGTCCTGTGACAAAGGAATGAAGGGCCATGGTCAGCCAAGATTATTCTCTCAGGGACATGAGGATAGATGGGGAGGAATAAGACAAATGGAGAGAGTGTCCAGGTAGAAGGCTCACTCTGCGCCACCGCAGTGTTAATGTACCACGACACTGGGAACAATATATAATGCAACCTGGCTTTATGAGTGAATAAACACCGAAACCATGACTAGGGCGGCATAACTAATTTACACATAATTTGCATACCACATGAAATAACTACCTCCAAGTATACTCGAGACAAAATTTCTTTTCATTTTCAGAATTCAGTCTCTGGCTTCAAATGATTCTTTGTTTTTTTGTTTTTTGAGACAATGTTTCTCTGTGTAACAACAGCTCTGGATGTCATGGAACTCACTTTGCAGACCAGGCTGGCCTTGAACTCATGGATATCTGTCTGCCTCTGCTTCTCATGTGCCGGTATTAAAGGCGTAAAGGCATGTGCCACCACCACCCAGCAATATGACTCATTTTTACAGTGAATTCCCATGACCCATCTCTAGCATCAATCTCAAAATATTTTTAATCTTTCTCTTACACTGTACTTGTTACAGTTTTTAAATATACACACACATATATATGCATACATGTACACACACACACACACATGTATCTTCAGTTTTCTGAGGATCAGAAATGAAAGCTCCTAAAACCCCTGAATTGAGCACCAATCTTAACATCACTGCACTAGACACCTGAAAACACCATTACCAGCATCCCTCTGTGAAGATGGAGTAGCAATCCAACCCTACAACAGTGCTGGAGCTTTCTGCTTGTAGAATCACAGTAGTGTGTTCCTACAGGAAAGACAGAGCAGTCAAAGTAAGGATTTGAAGGCTTCTCAGAGGTACGGCCTGAATTAGATATGTTTCGATTATTCCACCCATCACAGTTGCAAGCAAAAGGTGATATAGCATTTTGGATCACATGAGAAAAGGTGGGAAATAATCTAGCACATGACAAACTTGCTATGTTAAAAGTGTGACACTGGTGATTTTGAATTCAAGAATGCAAGCAAGCTGTTATGGGGCTAAAAAATACATGGGGGTGTTCTGACAGGGAGATGGGGAGCACTACAGGTGGGTCTCAGGGTGAAGCATTTGTACAGCAGATATAAAGCCCTGACTTCTGTGCCCAGAAGTAAGCAAACCTCTGATGTAGGAGGGTCATCTGTCTATGTGTTATTTTTATTGGTTAATAAAGAAACTGCTTTGGCCTTTAGATAGGCCAGCCCTTAGGTGGGTGGAGTAGACAGAACAGAATGCTGGGAGGAAGAAAGCAGAGTCTGGCAGACGCCATGTAGCTCCAGCCCAAGATGGGCGTGGGTTAGAATCTTCCCGGTAAGCCATGACCCCATGGTGATACACAGATTACTAGATATGGGTTAAGCAAGATGTGAGAG
>LOEQ01003823.1:39239-49391 GCA_001685075.1 Bramus lutescens
ATGTACTGGCTATGTGGGAGCCTAGTCTGTTTGGATGCTCCCCTTCCTAGACCTAGATGGAGGGGGGGAGGACCTTGGTCTTCCCACAGGGAAGATTTTAGAATGTTTAATGAATTCTGAGAATAATGTTATTGATATTTTGATAGAAATTATAAAGAACTTATAACTCTTTTTAGGTAGGATCTTTAAGAATATCACAAGGATACTTGCTCAACTATGTTAATAAGAGTATTAGTCAGAATAGCCAAAGCCTGGAAACAACCTAGATGCCCCTCAACCAAAGAATGAATAAAGGAAATGTTGTATATTTGTATAATGGAGTGTTACTCAGATGTAAAAAATATATATATAAATTGCAGGCAAATGGATAGAATAAGAAAAAAATCATTCTGAGTGAGGCAACCCATACCCAGAAAGACAAACATGGTATGTACTCACTCATAAGTGGATATTAGGTGTAAAGGATAACCAGGCTCCAATCCACAGAGAGGCTAGGTAATAAAAAGAGCCCAAAGAGGGACACATGGATTTCCATATAAAGGGGAAAATAGAAAAGATCTTTTGGGTAAACTGGAATGGGGGATGGAAAGGGTGGGTGTAATAAGACCATGAGGGATCAAGTCGAACTGGTTTGGGGGAGATGGAGGGGGAAATTAATGAAAGAGAATTCTTGATAGAGGGTGCTATTGGGGGTTAGGAAGAAACCTGGTGCAATGGAAGCTCCCCGAAACCTATAAGGGTGACCCCAGCTAAGGCTTCTAGCAATAATGGAAAAGGTGTCTGAACTGACCATTTCCTATAATCAGATTGGTGACTAATTGTCATCAGAGAGCCTTCATTCAGTATCTGATGAAAACAGATACAGAGATCCACAGCTAAGTAGTTGAGCTCCAGGAGTCCTATTGAAGAAAAAGAGGAGAGATTTTAAGGAGCCAGGTGGGTCAAGACAGGCAAGAGGTGGGACTGACAGAGATAGCTAACCTGAGTTCATGGGATATCACCGACTCTGGACCCAAAGCTTGGAAGCCTGCATGGGACAGACCTAAGCCTGGTGTGGGAGGTCCTTCCATCTGTGTGTTGCTTTTATTGGTTAATGAATAAAGAACTGCTTTGAGCCTATGGCAGGGATGAACAGAACTAGGCAGGGAAAGCCAGGCTGTGGCTGGGAGAAAGAAGGGCAGAGTCAGGGAGATGCCATGGAACCACCCCCAGAGATAGATGTGCTCAAACATTGTTGGTGGGCCCCAAACCCACAGTGATGTGCAGATTACTAGAAATAAGTTAAATTAAGATGTAAGATTTATCCAATAAGAAATTAGAGCTAAAGGGCCAAGCAGTGTTTTAATTAATACAGTTTCTTTGTGATTATTTTGGGTCTGAGTTGCCGAGCAGCCGGGAAACAATAAGTGGTACCCTCCTCCAACATAGGCCTTCTCTATGTGTGTAAAAGTTGCATATCTTGGTCTGTTTGTGAGGCTGCTAGCCCTGGGATCAGGACCTATCCCTGGACCTTGAACTGACTTTTGGAAACCTATTTCCCATGCTGGGTTGCCTTGCCCAGTCTTGAAGCAGGGAGAAGAGCTTGGTCTTGCCTCAACTTGATGTGCCATGCTTTGTTGATGCCCATGGAAGGTCTCCCCATTTCTAAATGGAGACAGAGGAGTAGTGGATTGAGAAGTTGCTAGATAGAAGGTAAAGGTAGGGAACAGGAGAAGAGGAGGAAGAGGAAATTGTGGTCAGAATGCAAAATAAATACAATAATTTAATTAATAAAAATAAAATAAATGCATTTCTATGTCTATCTCCAGTCTTTCAATCCTATAGCTCTTTTGATTTCTTTTTCAGCTCATCACTGTTGTCATGTAACAATGCTGTACATATTTTTGGATTTTGGTTTTGTTTTGTGAAATGTGGTTACGTTCTCTGCCTGTCAGTGCCTGGCATACAAGTGTCAGATGACAGGTTAGTGGGTGCTGTTGTCTTTATGGTGCTTGATATCTATCCAAATATAAGTTCCAGGTGAAAGGGTTATACACTTTACTTGGTCTGGGATGCCTGCTAATTTCTTGTATCAAAGAAGAAGTTTCTGTTTTCATTCTTTAATATCCCATCAATCCATTTTGGTTGCACTCTGAGTATTCTTTTATGTGCTCAAAAAATCCACAATTTTCATGACCCATATGAAGAATCCCTTTAATACATTACTGCCACAAATAATAATGAAACAAAATACATCAGTAGAATAGTGGAATAACTCACTTTACAATTACATGCCTGAAGGGCCAAGAACCAGAGTCTAGTTAGCTCAGAGACCAAGAATAGAACCAAACATGATAAGCACAAAAAAGGCAATTAATGATTCCTAATGATGCTTTGCTATAATTAAAGACAAGATCCTAGCACAGTCATCATCAGAGGCTCATTCAGCAACAAATGGAAGCAGATGCAGTGATCCACAGCCAAACATAAAGCAGAGTTCAAAGAATCCTGCAGAAGACAGAGAGGAAGGATTGCAGGAGCCAGATGGGTAAAGGACATCACATGGAAACACACAGAATCAAGTAACCAGGGCTTAAAGGGACTCACTGAAAGTGAACCAAAAAACATGGACCCTGTACAAATCTGAGTTAGGTCTTCTGTATAAACCTTATGGTTTGTGTAGTGGGGTGTTCTTGTGAGAATCCCAACAGTGGTCTCTCTGACTCTTTAGCCTTTGGTTGGGACCCTTTTTCCCCTACATGGTTGTTTCATTCAGCCTTAATATGTATTTTATCATATTGTATTTTGTTATCCCATGTTTGATTGATATCCCTAGGTAGCCTACCCTTTTCTGAAGGGAAATGGAGGAGTGGGTCTTATGGGAGGGAGGGAGGGGAAGGGCCTGGGAGAAGAGGAGGAAGGGGAAACTGTAGTTGGGATGTAATATATGGGAGAAGAATAAATTTTAAAAGAAAGAAAGAAAAGATCCTCCCTGTCACGCCTACGCCGGCACCTGTGTGACAGAATGTCTCTATGTTGGGAGTCAGCGTNAAGAAGCTAGAGCTAATGGGCCAAGCAGTGATTTAAATAATAAAGTTTCTGTGTAATTATGTCAGGAGTCTAGGCAGCTGGGAAATGAATAAGCGGCCTCATACAACAGAACATGATGACTTCCGTTGACTGCAGGTGTCCTGTCCCTTAGCCTAAGGAAGATACACATTTACGAAATGGCAGCTTCCTGTTCCTTTCCCTGGTAAGCCCTCTGCCAGAGCTCTGGAATGCTTATCTGGATTCTGCAGATCTTTGGAATGAGGTCATCCAGGAAGTTGAACCTTTTTGATAAAAATATCTCTGCCTCCTTGGCCTTTTCTTCTGGTGGAGAACAACCCTCCTGTTTCTCCCGTGGTTAGAATGGCCACTGCAAGCCTCTGTGCGGATGCACGCATCCTTCCCCAGCTGCCCAGACAGGGCTCATGGGTGGAGACATGCTCCAGCGCCCACCCTGTAAGCTTCAGTTGCACAGTTGATAAGAGGAGACAGAATTTGCCAGTAGTGGCAGCCATCCTTCTCTGCCTCTCTCTGTCACACACTGTAAGCACACACATTTGTAATGACAAAACCCAGTGGCTTTTCCTCTCCAATTAATCTTGGTTGACAACCAACTCAACCAATGCCAAGGGCTCTGTCTTTCCTGAAGAGGTTGGAGGGAGGAGTGTTTTGGAATGGAATGTCTCCATAGTCCTCGCCTATCCCCCACATCTTTTAGGAGTCTTCCTAATTGGATATGTAAACTCCGTAGTGTCTTCTACTCAGATGGAATTTTGTGCAGCAACCCAGATACCCATAATGTGTGCCCTGGTTCCTATACAAATCTCTCTTGTTTCAAATAGATTTGATTTGGCTTAACCTGTCCTTGGGTTTTTTGTTTTGTTTTGTTTTGTTTTTTGTTTTTTGAGAAAACAAAGCAAAAACAACCAAGCCTCTCTCTGTTGTTACCAAGAGGGATTATGTAGAAGCCACGTCTGCTAAGATCACCTGGAAACTTGAGAGGTTAACATTTCTTGCATGAGAACTCATTCTGGCTCCTGTCTATTCTGAGATCCCATCTGTTTACTTTCACTCACCTGGTATCTTTTGTTTTCCAACTGATCGTTGGCATGTTCTGTGTTTGCTTGTAGCAGATCTGCAAGGCTTGGCATGTGTTCCCCTGAGGATGAGCTGCTGGAGTAAATGAAAGTCCTTAGCTCTCTCAGGGAATCACTGGAAGAGAAAAGACTCCTCATGTGCGTGCCTTGTTAATGTATGCAATTTCCGCAAAATTCTAAGCTATGTGGGAAGCTATATTCGAAAGTGTCTCTTCCATGGGTGAACCAGGAGGAGGGAGAGATAACAATGCATGATAATGGGCACTGGCTGGTTCATATGTCTTATATCTACTCTTTATTCCTCTTGATAACAGTTCCCCAGCTTTCAGGCAGGTATTATAAAGTCAAGGTTCAGGGAAGAGTTCACGCGCACAAGCAGCGCAGAGGTTAAGTAATAAACAGTAACGAGTTTACTACAGAGGTGTGGCTAGGAGAGGCATTTAGACTATTGTAGCAAAATATTATAGACCCATCCACTTATACAAACAACAAACTTTTTTCCCTCACTGTTCTGGAGGCTAGACATCCCAGATCAAGTCACCAGCAGATTCAGTTCTGGTGATGGCCTGATTTTCCATAGCTAGCTAGCTTCTCATTCTGACTTCATAGAGAAAGGCAAGAGTTTCACTCCACCCACTTCTTTTTAAATAAGGATACTAATCTCATGCAGCAAAAAACTGGCTTTTCCCTCCATGACCTGAGCATCTCCAAAGGCTCCAAATACCACCTTCATGGAGTGAGGGTTTCAACATTTGAATTTGGAGTGGGACACAAATATTTAGACCACAGTGAGGACCAAACAAGAATGATGGTGTATAAAAGGGCTGGCAAGAGGGAGCAATTACTGCCTCCTAACCTGGTGGAATAGGTGGAGAAAGAGGCAAGTGGAATCTGGCAGAGAGTTGAAAGGGTGTGAAGTCATCCAACAGGAGTTGTAGAATAATACAACTCTTGTAAGAATCATAACAAGGCACATTGATTTGCTGATGTTCCCACGATCAAATGAACTAGAAGCCAGAGAGCAAGGGCAAAAGAGCAGTGCATTTTTCCAACATGCTTGCTCTGCAAGGGGAGATCCCATTCAGAAGGCACTGCCTGAAGTTCTGATTATTCCCACCCAACACGCTCCATCACTGGCTTCTTTCAGGTCACGTGACACCCAATTCAGACCAATGAGTAAAGAGGAACATGTCTAATTTCTGACAATTTTTTTCTCCCTGTATAACATAAATGAGGAAACACATAGTCCTAAGGCTATTTTTTTTTCAAACAAAAATGAGAGCCAGTTCTAGGATAAAACAGGTAACCTAGAAAAGAAGCTGAAAAACTATATGCCTGGCAACCAGATGTGGTGACATATGCCTTTAATACCAGGACTCAGGAGGCAGCAGCAGGTGGATCTCTATGAGTTTGATGTCAGTCTGGTTTGCATAGAGGGACCTCTCAAAGAACCCAAAGCAAGGAAAAAAGAAAAAGAAAGTATACGCCTGCCTGGTGATGCAGCTCAATGGTAGGGTGCCTGCCTGGCATGTACAGAGCTTTAGTTCAGTCAAGAAGGAGAGAAGGAGAGAGAGAGAGAGAGAGAGAGAGGAAGGGGGAGGAGGAGAAGAAGAAGAGGAGGAGGAGAAGAGGAAGAGGAAGAGGAAGAGGAAAAAGAAGAAGAAGAAGAAGAAGAAGAAGAAGAAGAAGAAGAAGAAGAAGAAGAAGAAGAGAGGAGGAGGAGGAGGAAGAGGAGGAGGAGGAAGAAGAGAAATGCCCTGCCCTTTTGGTGTAAGTATTGTGTCACTGAAGGTCATATAATCATTGTATATATAATATAAATATAAATCACAATTTATTATTGTGTCAATATCATCTTTGTATCATCTGTGCCAATTTAATTTGGAATTTCTGTTACTTACAACCAAAATCATCTTACCACCAGACTGGACATGGAACAAAGTAACACTCTCCAATCCATGCATACTAGACACAGAGTAGCCAGGATGGGACAAGCTAAAAGTTTGATGAGATAGTTACAATGTCAATGGTAGGGATTGTTGGGATTTAGCAGCAGAACCAATGCTAGGGATTATGTAGCTGGAGTACCTTGACAGGCTGGAACCAAGGAATGCCACAGCAGAGATCACACCATGCAACAGATATCACACAAAAGGTTTATTGTATGAATGGGTAGGGCAGCAAAGGCTCCTCTTGGAATAGGGACATAAGAGAGAGATAGAGACAGAGAGGCAGACAGAGACAGATAGATAGACTGGGATGCAGAAAGAATGAACAAGAGAAGGCTGTGAAGCTTGTTGATGGTGGCACACACTTTAAATCCCAGCACTTGGGAGGAAGAGACAAGAAGATCTCTGTGAGTTCTAGGCCAGCCTGGTCTACAGAGCGAGTTCCAGGACAGGTTACAAAGGGACTGAGAAATTGTTTTGAAAAGCCAAAAGACAAGGGAGGGATATGATGTGGGGAGGGACCTCTTAAAGGGAAAATACACAACTCATAGTGACAGTGGTAATATGTCTTATTTGGCAGTGGCAACTAGTGATGCAGCCTCTGGGGCTAAGTCCCTGAGGGCAGGCTGGCAGAGCACGTGATTTCCAACAGGGTTGCTATGAACCTGGATCTAAAAAGCCCAGGTGAAGGGGAGGCTAGAATTCCAGGACCAGTTCTCTTTTGTGTAGTTGATGTGTTGGCTAGTTTTGTGTCAACTCAATACGTGCTAGAGTTGTTTGGGAAAAGGTAATTTCAACTGAGAAAATGCTCCCTTCAGATTGGCAAGCCTGGTGGGGAGGGCATTTTCTTAGTTGATGACTTATACGAGAGGGAACAGCTCACTGTGGGTGGTGCCATCCCTGGGCTGGGTCATAATTAAAAAGCAGCTTGAGCAAGCCGTGAACAGCAAGCCAGTATACAGCGTTCCTCCTTCTTTTCTGCATCAGTTCCTACCTTTAGGGCCCTGATACGACTTCCCTAGATGATGGACTACAAGCTGTAAGCTGAAACAAGCCCTTCCCTCCTCAAGTTGCTTTTGGTCATTGCATTTTATCTCAGTGATGCAAAGCAAAGACAGGTATTGTGAGAACTCCTTCAGCCAGTAGCCTTTAAGATACCAGCCCACTTTGGGTGTGATCTCATGTACTATAAGTGCAGATGAAAAGAAAAGCCTATGTAGCTCTTTTTGCTACTGGATTTGATTCCGCTTCCCAGCGCATGCAGAAGACTGTGGATCACTACCCTTACTGTGAGTTTATCCCCAAATCAATAAACCTTTGTTATACTCCATTCTGGGCTATTGTGAAACTCTTTGGTGCTACAGCAGGCAGATGAGAATGGGAAAATGTCAGTCAACAGAGATGAGGAAGACTGAGTCATCATTTGTCTAATGCCAAGAAAGAACCAAGGTCGTCTGTATGGACAGATTAGAATGAGATAATCACCTTCTTTAAGCATTGAGATACCACTGTCTCTGTGTGCCTGGAGGATATGCAGCTGTGGAGGCGATATTGGGGTGCTGCACCCTCATTGTGACTGGGGAGAAGCCTTGGCACTCAAACACGGTTTCAGTTAGAATCTTCCATGGGTCAGGATGAAGAACTAGAGGTGCTTTGTTTGTTTGCTTCCAAATACCTGAATGAATAATGTCTTAGAAGTAGACAAAGGTCCAGCACCACAAGGATCAGTTAACAATGTCTCTCCTTGGTTCAGAATTTAACGAATTGATGTTGAAACTGAAGCTGCTCTCTGGGCAGTGCTGGAGTTAGTGAAGACATGGTAAGAATGCAGTCGTATCTATTGTGTACTTAGCATGTGTCTGGCACTAGCTGAGGCAGTCTGTATGCACCTCCTCCCTTAATCACATCCTGAGAGAAAACATTTCTCCCAATAGTGGAGGGAAATGAGAGCTCTCACATGCTGAATTTTGAATGTAAGGAAAGATTTAGTCATTTGACTCACCCACTTCATTTTTTTAAAAAAAAAACCCTGCACCTCATAATTTGATGCATGCCTATAATCCAGGAGCATTAAGAGTTGTAGGCCAGGGTGGGCTATAGAGCTGGGGGCCCTATAACAAAAATCAAACAAACATAAAAATATCACTGCAGTGTTATTAGAAGAGGAGGAGGGATGAAGTGGGTGTCAGGGACACCACACACACACACACACACAGCCTCACTGCTGAGAGGTGGACAATGAAACTTGTACAGTCCCATCTTTGCAATCCGCAGGTAATGTCTTCCAGGGACTGGTCTTGTGGTTTACTCTTCTTACACATTTGAGCATAGTAAACTTTGGGATGAGGTTTCTACATGACAATTTTTATAACAAAGCTTCAATGATAGAAAAAATGGTAATTTCCTTGCAAAGTGTAAAGCACCTGTGACCTTCACAATAAGAATGAATGCTATTGGCTAGGAAGGATCAGCAATAAACATAGGGTAGATTCTATTGGTGGAGGATGCCAGGTACATGGGGCCTCTTTTATTGGGCTGTGTTCTAGCCACTGACAAACAAAGCTCAGGATATTGGGGCAGGGTTCAGATAGAGGTTGGCTCCTAATAGAATAGCAAAGGATCACCAGGTTGGTGGCATTCTGGGTGATGAGGTGTCATTCATTTCCTTCTATTGAAGAAAATAAGCCCATGTGATTTACAATCCTGGTTTCTCTGAGTGCTCTTAACTGCTGAGTTAGCTCTCCAGCTCATGGATTTTTATGTGCTAGTCAATTTGGTTATATTCTACCTGATTTTTTAAAGGATTGTTGTACTTGTGTCCATGAATAATATTTTTCTATTATCTTTTGTACAATTCTTGCCTCATTTTGACACACTTAAGAAATGAGTTCAAACATTCCTGAGTCTTTGCCAGAACTTACCAATACTTAGTTTGTGGGAAGACAGGATCTAAAGCTACAGAGTGAATTGATTCATAAGGTTATAAGAATAGGGGCCAGCCTGTTCCTCTACTGGGCAGCACAGTAGGGCTGACTCTGTTGGGAGAAGTGTAGGTGAGTCAGCCCCAAAGCTGTGAGCATGGGGGAGCTGTCACCATTACTTATCTGTCATGTGGCAGCATGAGCAACAGAGAGATGCCCCCCTACAACACTCCCATGTGTTGATAGAGGTTTCTGTCCCGCCTGGTCTCACAGCCATTCAGTCCCAAAGAAACACACAGAGGTCTATGTTAGTTATAAACTGGTTGGCCTAGTAGCTCAGGCTTCTTATTAACTCTTACATAATACATTAACTCATAATTCTTGTCTGTGTTAGCGACATGGCTTGGTACCTTTTATCAGCAAGGTATTCTCATCTTGTTTCCTCTGTGTCTGGATTATGACTGCAGACTGACCCTTTCCTTTTCCCAGAATCTCCTGATCTCACTACCCCACCTATACTTCCTGCCTGGATACTGGCCAATCAGCATTTTATTAAAGCAATACAACTGACAAATCTTTACAGGGTACAAGATCATTGTCCCACAGCATCCATCAAATCCTGATGCAGGTGGAAGAGTTGTCCCTGCCCCTCATCAGCTGCAGCACTCACCTCACCTGGGCAACACAGTAGAGCTGGCCCTGAAGGTGTAGGTGTAGGAGAACGGATCCTAAGAACATGAAAGCAGAGAACTGGCCCCATCCCTTGCCCATTGCCACAGGGGTGAACTAGCCACCCCATCTGTGATCTGCTGGAACACAGGGATGGGGGATGTGTTCTATGGACCCAAGGCTGCAGTATCTCCATGGCACAGGGCAGCAATAGGACGTCCAGGAAGAGTTCCAGCAAAAGATCCCAGTTGGGGCTCAGAGTTGATGGTGTAACGTGTAGGAGAAACCAGGAGCCTTGAGCCAAACCAATGACTGTGCTAGACACCTGCATGTAAAGATGGTGTTTACTTTAAGGGGTTTACTCCATGACTCACTGTGTCACAATGCAGCTTCCATGATGAAATTTTCCCTTTCTTCCTTTCACCCATCCTTCTTTGCTTTTAAATTTTATTTATTTATTTATTTATTTATTTATTTATTTATTTATTT
>LOEQ01003823.1:100505-131818 GCA_001685075.1 Bramus lutescens
TACAATTTGTGTGTTATTATTTCGGGGTATAAGCTAGCCATGCGGGAGCCAGGCAGAGCGAAATGCAGGCCTGCACTCCCCTCATCACTACACATTGGCAGGCCCCATTTGTTACCTGTCTATCCTTGAAGCTTCCTTTGGTCACTCAGATTATCTTCCATTCAACTTCCCCTCCCATTATTATTATCCCACCCCACCCCACCCCACCCCACCTCGTGACATTAACTTTGCCTTACTTTAGCAATTAAATGGAATTTTTCAGTTTAACAATTTCTTGTGCATTTTCTATCCCCTAGTACTTGATGAGAACAGGAGTCTGGTCTCCTTGGTAGCCTGCTACACCAAAATCAGTGCTCCACACAGGGTAGTTGCCTGCGGTAGTTGCTGTTAATTGTCAATCAGATTCAAGATCACTAGGAGCAAGCCTGCAGGGACCCCTTAAGGGGTCATTTAGACTCCTGACAGGACTGTGAGGGGTTATATTCATTAAATGAAATGATGCGCGAAACCCCTCTCTAAAAGTGAGCGGCACCATTCCCTGATCGTGGTTCCTGGACTAAAACACAACGGGGGAAGGCTCACTCAGCACATGCATTGGTTGCTTTTTGCTTCCTGAATGTAGATGTGATGTGACCAGCGGCTTCAAGCTCCTACTGTCTTGATTTCCCACTGTGATGGACTATATGCTTAAGCTGTGAGACAGAAATAAAAGCCCCCTTTCTCTTGAGTTGCTTTTGTTGGGGTATTCTATCACACTAACAGAAAATGAAATGACGGCATAGTGAATAACCCTTTCTGAGTGCATGAATATGCTCTTTAGAATGAAGTCTGTCATGCGCCTTGCTAGGGTAAGCATAGATAAGAAATGATGCTTATTGGTTTGAGCAGAACACTGGATGCACGTTACATGCACATTATCTTATTTAATCTTACTTCTAAATTAATATTTCAAAAAATAAGCTTTAGTGTTGACTTTACATATGCCTGAAAGGGAACTTGCTGTACATGGACTTGACCTTAAGAACATTTCTGAGAGAAAAGCGCGGAGAGGCTCCCACACACAGTGCTGGTGCTGTCAGAGCAGCAGAGGGCCCAGGCTGCATTGACTGCCTCGGCCAATGGTTCCCTCCAGGACTGCACTTGAGTCTTTATGCCAGCTTTCCCTAATGTCATGAGCAGACTTCAGGAGCCAGCTATGGCTGAGATGTCTTGATGCACTTCCCAAAGTGATAATGAAAAACATGACTAACTTGTTCACACTTCCTCCCATGACTTCTAGCCTTTCATAACAGGACATGATTTGTGCCTGCAGAATTATGGTGCCAGACCTAAGACAATCGCCATCCTCTCATCTTCCACCAATGGAGCAAACAGGCCGATGGAGCTCAACCAAGGACATTTTATGAGGCCTGCAGAGGCTTGACAAGAAAGGAATTTGCCCTCCAAGCAGTAATTCATCATTTCTGTTGCCTTTTTCCCATTTAGAATCTAAAGTGCTCAGACTCCATGTCCTCCGTTCCACACCCATCACTGTTCCCATCAGCCCCACACATCCGTCCCAAACAGCTGCTAAGCTGACTCAGGAGAACTGGCCCACCACATGAACAGGAAGCCAGCCAGGGAGGCTTATCTCCAAACAGAAGCAGGAGGAGGGGGCAGCAAGGAGAGCACTGAGAAACTGTTTAACATTTCAAGTGCTATTATTATTTTTGGCACCATGTTGAGTCCATGTCTCTTTTTTTGGCTACTTTTCTAGTACTTTATGTATCTGGAAGGAAAAATTGCAACCGGTTTCAGTAATGGGGGAAATGTGCAGTGGCATTAACAGGTGGTATTTAAATGTTATTTAAATGTTATCTTGTATGCTCATAAATAAGTGAGTTAAAATGATTCTAAAAATGACCTGTAATATGATTTGTTTATATGTCATAGGCATAGAAGATGCCTTAAGGTTATCATGAATACAATTATATAACAAAAAATGAAATCCAACAATTACCTGTTGACCCTTAATTAACCATTCAGTGCAAAAAACAGATGGTTACGTAAATCTGTGGTGGTCCCTTCAGTCATACAGTTAGTGTCAGGGCTTGAGTTTTTGTTATTTGAATAAATGTCCACAAGACTAGGGGTTGGGATGTAACTCAGTGGTAAAGAACTTGCTCAGCAAGCGTCAGGCCCAAGTTCAATGCCGAGGACCAAAAACTAAATGTATAAAAGAAGTGTTGCCTGCCCATCACCCAGCTTCAACAGTTGACCACCTATTGACCCTGAATACTGGTGGTGGAAGGGAGAGATGATGATCCAAGATGTGTAGCCACTGGAAAGACAAAATCAGTTGTTTGCCATGTTAAAGGTTGGTCTCTCACAGGTTCCCCGTGCTGATATTTGGAGTGGTAAGCAAAGAAGACAGTTTATAGGTTTAACCTCAGCATCCACTCTTAGGAAGTAAGAGAAGCAAAAGTAGGTTGTCTCTATTAGACAAGCAAAACTATTAGAGTGTCTGGGGGAGCGATGTAGGAACAGGAGAAGAATTAAGATGCTTCTGTCCTCATTCAGCCCACCCAGTAGAGTAGCTTCTTAAAAAAATGGTATTCATTTTTAAATTTTGTGTATGTAAAGATGGCCTGTAAGGAGAAATGTAAGACCCTAGAAGCTGGAGATACTGAGAGTTTCTGTAGAGAAGGCCTGTACAAAGCAAGCTGGGGAATGAAAGATGGGCTATTGAGAATGCTACCATCACCTTACAAAGGGCTAGTCTCCTGCCTGAGACCTTGACATCTAATTGTATTCTACATCTGCAAGTGTATGGCTAGTGACCGTATGAGAGGGCTCTTGGTCACTGTTCTATTGCTGTGAAAAGACACAATGACCAAGGCAACTCTTACACAAAAAACATTTAATTGGAGGACTGCTTATAATTTTAGAGGGTTGGTCCAAGATCATGATGGTGGGGAAGCAGACAGGCATGGCATTGGAGCAGTAGTTGAGTCTTACATCCTGATCCTCAGACAGCAGGCAGGTAGACAGACACCAAGCCTGGGGTGGGCTTTTGAAACCTCAAAGCCCACCCCCAGTGATATATCTCCCGAAACAAGGCCATACCTCCTAATCCTTCCCAAACAGTTCCATTAACTGAGGACCAAATATTCAAATATATGAGCTGATGGGAGCTGATCTTATTCATCACAGATTTACCACAGTCTCCCATGGTGCTGGCTGCTCTTTACATCTGCACATGTACTGATGAGAACCTGGCCATGAAGGGTTGCCCATAGCGATGGCTATTTTTGACCTAAAGAGATCTGAGCATACAAAGAATTCAGTAATTTGTCTTTCAGTTTTAACTGTCTTAAGCATGAAGTCCTCGGGATATTTTAATGAGCTCCATGCCAATTTACTTACCAAAATAACACAACTAGTTTCTTCATATGCAAAGAATCAGCATCAAATTTATCTAATGAGTCTGGCACTCTAATAATAGAAAGGGGGCTAGACCTGATGACAAGACCTGCCTTAATATCAGCAAAACACAAACCGGCAAGCACACACTAACAGTGTTACTATTAGAAGCTGCTCACATGTGTGCTCAGCTTTAGAGAAGGCAGCTCTGCCCTCCACCCACATTGTAGGTAGAGATAGTGGAGATGAAAGTCAAGTTGTCTTCAGGAATGGTTATTGATTTAAAACCAGTGCAGACTCAGGACCTTACTCCCTAACAAGAGAGCTCTTTGGGTTCCATTAAAGTGGGTAGTCAAGCACACGAATTTTCCTGCAGATGCTACCAGACTGTTTTTGTTGTCCTAAATTTTTGGTTGGTTTTTGGGTTTTGTTTTTTTAGGGCAGAAATAAAAATGAAGTGCCACACCATAGAGAACACAAAGTCCTTGTGCTCAGAGGTAAGCACTAGGGAAACCAGACTGTTAAAGACACAGGGTTGTCTGTCTTCAAAGCAAGAGATGTTTTCTTGCCAGGAAGCTGGGATGGATGTGGTTAATAGCCTGGTGACTTGTGCTATCTATAGGGCCAGGCTATACCTGATTCCCCAGATTCTTATGTTTGTCCCAGAGGCTTCCTCCCTAGACCTTTGTGGTGAGCATCGTTTCTCAGTCAATAGAACTCATCCTCATGGAAGATGTCACATGACAGATGGAGTAGTCCGGCGATCTCTGCTCTATCTGTATAGCCAGGCCACATCTGCTCCCCCAGGCATTGTGTTTATCTCAGACATTCTCTCTAGACCCTTATCTTCAGCATTGTTTCTCCGTCAACAAAGCCATCTTTATGGAAGAGGTTATATGTGCTTTGAAAAGTGTTTCAATGTAATCATGTCTTAAACCTTGTTGTGCCCATGGGATTGAGTTAATTATACCAGAAAACTTTTCTCAAAATTTTGCTGTGCTTAAATATGACTAAAATAAAAACTGCCTGGTGTCAGACTCTAGAAGTTCAAACCAACACTGGCTATTGAGTCCTGTGGAACCAGACTTCGTTCCTGCCTTCCACGAATGGACACTCTGCTGGCCCTGGTGGCGTGTAGATTCCCCCACATGACACCAACACATCCAGCCACTATTCTCATCCTGATTTTCCTGTTTGTCTTGTAAATGGTCCAGGCTTTTACAACATAACCGTTACAATCCACTGATCCTCACAGAACCTCTGGAAACAGGAAAAAGATGGACTTTGTGGTATTTGTTTGATTAAATTGAGAATCAGAGAGACTCTGACTGTCACAGGCCATAGTTACTATGTGGAGAACCACCTGCTTCTCTGTCATGTTCTTATCTCTGGTCCTTTGGTAAAATTAGGACATTGGTTCATGCTGAACAATTTTTTTTGAAAATTTAGTCTCCAGTGACTTTTTCTGCAATTTGGGGGCAGGCCATCAACATTAAGTGAACTTTAGAACTAGTAATGTTCAGGTCTGCCAATTAAAATGCTTGCAATGCTACATTCTTTGCTCTGATCACCAACATCTTGTCCACCTAAAAGGAAAGCTAACCCCTTGAAAGATATTAACATCTGGTAGAGGCCAGTTAGACCTCTTTACAGCTCATCTGGAGAGGCCAGTTAGACCTCTTTACAGCTCATCCTAACCGCCTCTTTATTCCCACTTCTCACGCAGATATGCCTGAACATCTCTTACTCATTCAACTAACAAAGATGTATTGAGAACTTAACATGTAAAGCATTAGTTTGGTCTCTTGGAATATGTTGGTGAACAAAATAAAATAATTTCTATCCAATAGAAACTTAAACTAGCAACCCAGAAGGTAATTTACTATCCAGCTATCAGTACCATGAAATGCCTTAGTTTCTAAGGTAAGGGGTTTTCATACAGTATTTTGATGAAGCATTCATTTCTAACCACAGCCTCTCAATGCTCACCCTGTCTTTGCCTTGCTTTAGTTTAATACCTCTGTTCACATAGCCCATCTTCTATTTTGTTGTTTAATTTGTATTTTAGGGCATTTAGATACTGCAAGTGAGGGAAACATGCAGGATTTGTCTTATTTCACATCACACAATGAACTCCAGCCCCTTCCATTTTCCTGAAAATAACAGTTTAATTTCTTTTAAATCTTTTGTTGAGACCAAGTCCCCAGCTAACCTTGAACTCACTGTGTATTGGAAGATGTCTTTGGGTTCTGGATCTTCCTGCTTCTCCCTCTCCAGTGCTGGATTTACAGGGCCATGCCAACACATTTCATCAGTTTCATTTTTTTATGGTCGTACAAAGCTGTATTGTGTGTATGTAGCACGTTTTCTTTATCTGTCCATCTGTTGATGGACTTCTAGGTCAGCTCCATATCTTGTCTCTCAGGAACAGTGCTGAAGAAAGCATGGGTGTGGAAGTATCTCTGTGATATGCTGGCTTAGCATCCTTTAGGTGCACTCTCAAGAGTCATACATCTGGGTCACATGGTAATTCTATGTTTAATTTTTTGCAGAACTTCCACATTGGTGTCCATCATGACCTCACTAGTTACATCTATTTCGAGCAGTGTATCAGGATTCTTTTTCTCTCCATGTACTGTTTGTTTTCTTGATTATAGCCATTCTGATTATTACCACAGTTTTAATTGATTCTTGATAACTAGGAAAGTTTAGCATTTCTCCCATATATTTATCAAAACAACAGATAATTTTGGCAGCCAATATGAAAAGGAAATAATCTGTATAAACTCAATGTATGCTTTGAAAGGTCCTATTTCCATCCTCCCTCAGACAGGCTAAGTGGGAGCCTGGCAGGATTGCCAGATAGTAATCCTGAAACAACTCATCTTTCCGTGGTTGAGCAAAGGGCTGATGTGGAAATGAAGTAACTGAGAGAAGTGACACCTCTCCCCTAAACCCTTTCTGTGTGATTTGGATGAGAACGGCCCCATCCACTCATGTTTGAATATTTAATCTGGAGTTTGTGGACCTGTTTAGGAGGGAACAGGTGTGGCTTTGTTGGAGGAGGTATATCACGGGGCATGGGCTTTGAGGTCTTTCCCAGTGTGCTCTCTCTGCTGCTTGCATGTGAGATGTTGGCTCCTACCTGCCCCTGCTGCTATGCCTTTGCTCTGCAGTCATGGACTCTAACTTTCTGCAGCTCTAAGTCTAATTGAATGCTTTCTTTTTAAAGTTTTCTTGTTTATGGTGTCTTAACACAGCAACAGAGAAAAAACTGAAACACCTTCCTTCCCACCCTGAATTAAGCATTAACTATTCATTGCCTGGGAACTTCTGTTGCATACTTCCTTTTTCTATACAGGGCTCAGACATAATAAAGAAACAAAGGGCTTTCAGTAGAAATTTAGGAGAGTGTGGAGAGAGAGAAAAGGCCAGAATAGCCTGGTGGCTTAGAAAGTGTCAGTGGGCACGACAGGGCTTGTTCCCTGTGCTGCCTGCTAACCTGGGCCAGTCCTTCGGGAATTAATGCAATCTTGAAACTTTTGAATTAGTTTTATGTTCCGAGGATAAAATTCCACAAGCAAAAGCAACTCGAGGAAGAGTTCATTTTGGCTTACCATTCCAGAGAGCTAGATGTCCATAATGTCGGGAAGGCGTGATGGATGGCAGAGCAGGAAGCTTAGAGATCACTTCTTGGCCATGCAAGGAAACAGAGAGAATGACCAGAAAGTGTAACGACTATAAATCCTTAAATTTTGTCCCCGTGACATACTTCCTCCCTCAAGGCTGCACCTCCAAAAGGTTCCATAACCTCCCCCAAACATGTCTGGTACCTCCAAGGCCAGAAAATGTATCAGATCCTCTGGAACTGAAGTTACAGGCAGTTGTAAGTCATCATGTGGGTCCTAATCTTCGTGGTCCAGGCCTGTGATCCCAGATATTTAGGAGGCTAAGGCAGAAGGATAGCAAGTCAAGGTCAATTTGCAACTGAATGAGACCCTGTCTCAAGTAAAACTTTTTTAAAAAAGAAAAGATGATTGGAAATGTAGCTCTGGCCGAGTGCTCACCCAGGGTATGCCAGGCCATAGATGGAAGTCAGCACAAAGAGAAAACAAAGGCTGCTCTTTGAACCTCAGTCGTGGACAGTTAGCATTTTAGTTGTTTTCTAGAACTTCTGAAATTTTGTGACTTTTAAATGTGGCGAGGAGTTGACAAACAGTTTATTAAACAACCCAAGAAGCTACACAGATGTTGGGCTAACTTGGTCTATGTGCTGGGAGAGAGACAGAGAGGAAGAGACATGTTAGCAGAGCAGCTGAAAGCAGCAGAAGTCTCTGTAGAGGTGTCTGAGCCGTGGTTGCTTCTCCAGTGCAACTGAAGCGTCCTTTGCTCAGGGTATGTTGCTGTTCTTGCTGCTGTTGTTAAAATCTAATTAGGATTCATAAAGTGACCTCGTGTGAAAAATCTTCATGACTCCAAGTTTACCCTAAATTGGTAATGAATACTATCATATCTTATGCATTCTGCATCACTGAAGACTTTGTTCCCTATCATGAAACTTCTTGCTTCATTCTTGATGGACACTTGGACTTAATTAGTATTCTATGTCTTTAGCTAGAAGAATTAAATTTTCCAAATTAAAATTCAGAAAGGTTTTCTTAACTTCTGTCAACTGTTAATTGGAAAGCTTGCTTGTTTGTCTATGGTGCTCAAAGGGCTGGTTTTAAGTCACAGTCAGAAGAGCAAGGCTTAATGGCGGCTCAGGTTAGCTCACTCATACAATCTTGATTTTTCTGTGTATTTTGGAAGTGAGGAGAAGAGGCATCAGCCAGGTTAAAAACTGGCCATGATCTGAATTCTAAGTTCTCTATATCATTTTTAAATTCAGGAAATTGAGTTGAAAGAGGTATTGATAGAAAACCAAAGAAGTGAATTTTAGTTCATCGGGAGCACAATTAATAGAATTGCCACAGCCTTGATCTGAGCCTCTGGGGCAACTTAGGGGATCCAGAGCTCCTGTACTAGCTCACCACCCACTATTCTCTGTGGAGCCTGGTCCCAGCTCCTTCCTGTTTCTGTGATAAACACTGCACAAAAACAATTTAGAGGAGGGAAGAACTTAGGTGACTTACACTTCCAGGTCAAAGTTCATCATTGAGGGAAATTGCCATGAACTCAAGCTGTCAAGAACTTAAAGCAGAAACCATGGAGGAATGCACAGGTTTCAGCTAGCCTTCTTAATCAGCTAGACCACCTGCCAAGGAATGGTGCTGCCCACATATGGGGGACAGGTCTACATTTATTAACAGTCAAGACAGCTCTCTTACAGACATGCCCATAGGCTGATCTAATCTGGGCAATTCCTCAGCTGAGACTCAGTTCTCAGATGACTCTGGACTGTATCAAATTGGTAGTTACAGCTAAGGAGGACAAACATTAACCCTACAGTACAGTCAGCATCTACCCTGCTGTAGAAGAAACCTCTTAATTCGCCACTATGTCTCCTTCTCAAAGTCTTGCCCCAAAGATAAGTTTGAAGTGCCCTAAAGTTTTAGGAGGGGAGGACACAGGATTAGTTTAAATTTTTTGGATCTCTATATGGAGCTCAACAGTTATCAATATCAACAAAACTCAAGCACCACTGTAAGTAGGCACACATATAAGCTTTGGTTTAGCCTATGACTTGCTTCCTGTCTTCATTTGGCAAACTATCAAATGCTGAAAGTCATTGTTGCTTTTTTTAACATAACAATTTATTAAGCAACATGAAAAACATGAATTCCCAAAAGACCCAGGATTAAAGTCTGTAGCCAGGAGACTCTTCTTGGAAGAATAATAAACACAAAGTTGAGTCCTTTTCCTTCAAGTCAAATCCACCGACTGAACTCCTGTACTGCTGGCCCCCAAGTGCTGGGAAATTGCATAAGCCAAATGTACCTTCCTGTGAGAAGCTCGATATGGGGGGTAGAAGAACACCTTACCTAACCTGCTGGGTTTTCAGTTGGGCCCAGTGGAGATGATCCAGCAGCTAATACTTCTTTGCTCTCTTTCTTGTCTTCTTAGAGATCAAACCTCATGAATCTCCATCATCTAAGAAAGCCCAAAGTCTGTCTTTGGCAAAAACCCAACAGAAACAATGGACAGTTGGGAATAATGGCTAGCCCCAGATTAGCTTGTAGGAGGTGGGTAATGGAGATGGACACTCTCTGTCATGATTAAACTTGACACAGTGGCTTAGAGAGAATAAGGAGACTATTAACTGATACAAATCAAATTCTGATTTCTAGAAGGCAGACTTTGAAAAGAAATGAATTTTCTTTCCTGGGAACTTAATGTGTTATTGATATTATAGATAGCAATTATAATATAGGTCCCCATCTTCTACAAGAATGATCCCATGTCATTTGGCTAAGAGTTGAAGAGAAAAAGGTAATGAGCAAGATTTACAGACCATCACAGATTCTCTCTTTTCTCTGACACAGTTTCACTATATAGTCCTGGCTTGACTGGAACTCACTACACAGATCAGGCTGGCCTCAAACTCAGAAAGATCTGAGCTGCCTCTGTCTCCCAAATTCTGAGATTAAAGCCATTGCTCACCATATCTGACCTCTGATCTCACCCTTAACCCAGGCTGATCTTGAACTTGAAGAAGTCCTCTTGCCTCATCTTCTTGAGTGCTAGGATTACAGACATGAGATACCATACTTCGCTGCAGATGAATTTTAGAAACAAAGTTTACAATGAACAGGCATGTTTATTTTGGCTCACGGTTTTGGAGACTCCCCTCAATGAAATATTAGCTCTCTGGCTTGGGGGTCTGTTATGCGGCAGCATATTATGGTGGGAACATATGATACGGCAAACCCACTTATCTCATGACCAAAAGAGACAAGACCTGAAACCTCTCCATAGGCCCCAAGTCTGAAAGTTTTCTTCTTCATTATTTTAAAGAAGAAAACTGGATTTGGCCTGTGAGCGACACTTTGCTAAAGCCAGGATTATTGTAGCAGTGGATACACCTTGCATGGCAGGTTGTATTATAACTCATGGGATCCAGTGAAGAGGTTAGACCACTGATGTCTTTCTACCCCTAGCAGCCTGTATATCACTTTTTAAGGACTATAAACACTAGTGAGCATGTAGGAATTCTCTTGTTGGTTTGAGATTGACTATGTCCTGCAAACAGGCTTATTTAAATTAAAAGAAAAACAGCCTGAGGTCTGTAGGGATGCCATGGTCACAGAAACTCAGATGCTCCAAACATTCAGTATGAAGGTAAATGACTGATGAGCAAGGCTGACTTCATTGTTCATTCCTGAAGTGAAGAGCATGCTCACAAGCAAATGTCATAGTTCTTCTGAGTTCCTAGCAAGTGGCATGAGTTTACACTGTGAGTTTCTCAGCATTGCTGTGCAAGCGCCTTTCTCAGTCATCCTGGCTAAGTCCTAGGTGACTCCCTCCCAGAACACTGTGATGTATAGAAGACCACCCAGGAAGCAGATTGATGCCGCCCCTCACAGAAGGACAGGAGTACAAAGCCTTCCCACCCCGAGATTATTTCAGTGTGAATAGGCTAATCAAGCTCTGCAGATTGGAGTGCAGTAATCAGTGTGATTCTCAGATCAAAAAGAAAGCTAAAAAAAAAAAAGCGCCTCCGGTGAAAGTGGAGATGTGACGAGTTGTGCTTCCAGTGGCTAATTGTGGGTTCATTGTCTCTGGAGAGAGGCACCTGTCCCTGCCTTGAAGCCCAGCGAGTGTCTAGCCTCTCTCTGGCTACTGAGTACCTGGCTCTTTCCCAGCAGGAAGGCTTCCTATGGCACAGGAAGGAGCGCCTGTAGTCTGATGTGACTGACATCTTCATTTGGTCCTGTAATAATGTCATTTTCCAGGACTATCCATTCGTTCTGAGTTAGATTTCCCAGGGCATCCTTGCCTACATTTCACTCAAGTCTCCGCTTTATTAAGACTGATCTAGTGCCTCCCATGTGGAGGCTGGATAGCAGTTAAAGACCCCTTTCTAGGCTTGTATAAATTAGTATCAGTCATGCAACCCACCCAGAGATTTGCCCAGGAATCTATGGGTTAAAATAGAGGCGAGCTAGCCCTGAGGACAAGTCCTCCTGACTTAAAAAGAAATTAACAAAATGTATTTCATTCAGAAGCAAGTTTCAGTATTCCAATATTTTGGATTTATAGCCAAATGCATCCATGGGGACATTAAATAGTAATGATCTTGCCTGTGTTTGCATCACAGGGGTGAACAGAGCCTGGAGTTCAAATATTAACGGGCCCCAACAAATGTGCGTGCTTACCTAATGACTTTATCCTCGCCTCTATTTTACAACGTTTACTGTTGGGGGAGCACTGAAATGTTAAGCTGATTGGTTATTTCCCAGTGAGAAAATGTTATCATGGTAGCAATGACCTTGGACACGTCAGCTTTAGCATCCTTATGAAGCTCACCTCTGGGGAAGATGGAGGAACTTCCCCAAAAGCAGCTACTGTATTTTCTGTGCTTCATTCATTGAGATGAGGGAGGGAGGCATCTAGGCTCTGACTATGGATACGGCGTGGGGAGGAGGCATCATCTGTAGCCAGTTCATCTGGTTGCTGATTAGTCCGTGTTCCCCATCTCTGCCTAGATCAACCCTTGTCATTGTTTTCTATGCAACCTGTACTTTTCCCCCCAGAAGTTCCGACATCTGGGCACTTCAGGCTAGCCTCATATTACCCTCTTCCCCTTCACAAATCTATATTTCCCCAGGGGAGAAGAACAGGTTTTATTCCCTCTTTAGGGATAGAGTAACCAAAACAAACAAACAAACAAACAAAACCAAAAAACAAAACCCTGGGCATCTTGCTTTCTTGCTTAACAAAGTGATCAAATGACCTTTGTTTGTCTGGCTTTTTGTTTTGTTTGTTTTTTTTTTTAAAGCAGGCTTTCCTGTATCCCAGGCTGGCTTTGAATGCACTGTGTAGCTGGCCAAAGATAACCTTGAATTTCCTCCTCTACCACACAGTTTCACAGGGTCTAGGGATTGAACCCAGGCTTCATAACTGCTGGCAAGCACTCTAGCACCTAAGCTACATTCCCAGCTCTGAGGAGCACTACTGACTGCTTACACCATGTCCCCACTGTGTCCTTCTTCAAGAACTACTGACTGGATCTATCCTTTAAATGGGGGCACTGAGGTATGGATAAGTTAAGTGACTTCTACAGATACTAATAGTAGGAGCAGAATATGGAACTAGGAAGCTCAGACCCTGATTCGAGGCTCTGCCTTACAGCAGGGAAAGAAGCCGCTTCATCCCTACCTGGTCTCTGTGCGAAGCTTCCAGCCTCCATTATCCACAGTGGGATTTACTCGGTGAAATTTCAAATGCTTAGTTGATTAAAAACCCAGCACCATATCACCCCGTTCTCCTTATCATGTAATCAGTCCTGTCTAGTCAGGTAATGAAAATTCAGGCTATTATTAGCTGAGGAATAATTTTGAATATTCAAAATTCATGTATGTAAATAACAAAAGGATTAATACATTTCTCATCTCCATAATCTTCTCTAGTGTCCTGATGGAGGGGCATTTTGATCTCCACACCCTAATCTCTTAGAAACAATCAAGTTTTGTTTGCTTAAATTAATTGTGCATAAAAATTCAATAAAGACTTGATGCATTTCTGATTTTTTAATGAGAAATGTTTGTGCCTGATCTACTAAAAAGATGCCACAAACCTCTTTGTCTATAGGCTGCTTGTTTAATGTCTTGATGTTTTGTGGGGATGATGCTGTGTGTCTTTAATGGCCAAGCTGAGGCAGTGTCTCAGAACTGTATCTGGAACAATGCGGGACTTCCTGCTGCATGTCTAAGCCCTGACAGAAGACTTTGCTTCCAGACAGGCAGGGCAGATGGCTCAGTCAATAAAGGGCTTGCTGTACCAGCAAGATGATCTGGGCTAAGATCCTCAGCACCCAATAAAAAAGCAGGTGTGGTGTGGCGTCCGTAATCCCAGGGCTGGGAGCTGGAGAGGATCAAATTGCTGGAGCTCGCTGACCAGACAACCTAGCCTACTTGGTTCCAAGCCAGTGAGAGATCTTGTTTTAAAAAATAAAGGTGGAGAGCAGTTGAGGGAGACACAGGAAACTGACTTCTGGCTTCCACAGACACTTGCATTCAGATACACACGAATGTATCACACATGAGCTCACGCATATGCACACACACACACGAAGGAGAGAGAGAGAAGACAAATACAAAACCTGATGCAACCCCATAACAACAATAGCAAGGGTCAGCTATTGTTCTCTGTTTACAGCAGCAGTTATGAACCTTCTTAGCGCTGCAATCCTTAATACAGTTCCTCATGTTGTGGTCACCCCCACCATTAAATTATTTTTATTGCTATCTCATAACTGTAATTTTGCTACTCTTATGAATGGTAATGAAAATACCTGTGTTTTTTGATGGTCTTAGGTGATCTCAATGAAAGTGTTATTCAGTCCCCCAAGGGGTTGAGAATCTCTGGTTTAAAAGTTTGTGGTAGTCAGTTGATTGCTGAGTAATTTAATATAAGTGGTTCTTTGCAGTAATAGTACCAGATGAGAAAACAGACTAGAGAGGCAAATCAGATAGTCAAACAGGGGCCAAGACTTCAACACAGAACCTAGTGAGTTTCTAGGCCTCTGAATACTTCAATGCGCGGCCAAGAGGGTGGGGGTGGAAGGTAACGTAGGTGAGCGAGGCCAGCTGGTGAGAGACAACAGGAAGTGACGTCACAGTGATGAACGGAAGGAAAAGGCCCAGGTGGGTAGACCTCCAGAATTATGAAGAGCTGCCCAAGCGTGGAGTTCAGTGAGAAGTGTCTGGTATTTAAATGTAGCCTGTAGGCAGCACACACCTGGAGGGCAGGCTGTCGCCAACCATCCTTGCCACTCTCACCCCTCCACACAGTAGCTCAGCAGCCATATTCTCACTCTCAGATGGTCACCTTAGGGATGAAAGTGCTCCATTCTAGGAACATGTCGTAAAGACCGGGAATACCTGTGTTTTGAACTTCAATTTCCTTCACTCTCGTGCCACCTGGGCTTTCAGACTTCCAGTCCGCCTTCTGGGACAGATGTCGTCTTTGCCTGGGCCCTCGAGATGCTCTGAGGTGCTGGCCGTCGTTGTACCTCTCCTATTTTCCGACCACATGTCTGTGTGTTCATTCTTTCTCCCCCTCCCTCTTCTGCTGCATATTTCAGTTTCTTGGGAACAGACCCAAAGCCTCATTCATTACCTCACTCTTCCCATATTCCCCCAAGGCTGAGTTCAGTTCTTACATAGGCTCACCTTTCAAATGATGAAGTTAAATATGAGTTTACAGCATGGACAAAGAAGAACTTCATTACAGTTAGGAGACAGGCTTGCTTGCCTGGCTAAGGAGTTAGAAGTACAATTATATTGCTTCTCTAACCCTCAGTTTTCTCATCCATTAAATGAAAATAACAACTATAAGAATCATTTCGTGCCTAGTGTAGCCACTGATGTGGTCAGTAAAGACCAGTTCTTATAGCAATTGGTGCAGATCCCCCAAGGGGTAGATGTGCTGGTGGATCCAAGGTGTGTTCAACAAGATTTGGGGCCCACTGCAGTTGAACTTTACATCACACACTGGGGTTGTGAAGGACTCACGAAAATTTGCTCTTAACATAACAGTTGAGCAAATATTCTTATTGAAATAGTTGATATGCAAGTTTTTTCATAATAGAAACATGCATATAATAAAATGAAAAAATGTGAATGGTAATTCTGTTGCAGGCTGAAATTTAATCCCTCTCCAAATTCATACGCTGCAGTCCTAATGCCTAATACTTGAGAATGTGTCGAAGCAATACTTTTACGAGGTAATGGAGGGTAAATGATGTCATGTGGGAGGACCATGATCCAGTCTGACAAGTGTGTGGACATACCTTGCAACACCGAGAAAGCATGCCCAAAGACAAAGTCTATCTGCACGCAGAAGAGAGGCTTCAAGGGAAATCGACATGTCGACATCTTCATTTTGGACTTCTAAACTCTAGAACTGTGGGAGATAAGTGTCTGATAGGCCACATGGTCTTTGGCTTTTTGCTATGGTTGTCTTAGCCAATGTAGAAAGGAAAAGAACCCATTGTTCTTAATTCTTCTAGGTCCTGAAACCCCTGTAACAGAAGACCAACCAGAGAAAACCAGAACTCATTGACTATAAGTTTTACTTGATTCAAGAGACCTCATAAGGAAACAGATACCCAAAAGAAACAGTTAGGGTTGAATGTTTATGTACTGCTTGGGCAAAGGACAATAAATTATTGAAAAGTTACAAGATTGAGAGGTTTGAGCAGGACACTTAAATGTGGAGAAGAAACTTAAAAGGTAAGGAGGTTACTCCACAAGGATTGTTTGTCCAGACTGTTTTCTATTGATGTTCCCCTCACTGATGTCTCTTTTCTTTTGCTCCTGGAAAGAGATGTTCCCATGTACAGTTCTGTCCCTGACTTTCAGAAGACAAATGGGAGAGTCAGGGTATCCAGAATTCCTGTATCTGCTGGATCCTGAAGAACCTTTAGCTTACAATAATCCTTATATGGGGTTGAGAGGTTGTTCACTGGCTAAAGTACCTCCTGTGCAAACAAGAAAACCTGAGTTTGAACCCCAATACCCACGTAAACCCGGGTGCCGTACATTTACATGTGTGGTCTCAGTGCTCCTAATGTGAGCTGGGAAGCCTGTGGTTCAGCTTAGCCTGGTGAATGCAGCTGAGAACAGAGAGACTGCTTTAAACAGGTGGAAGGACTGCTGCAGAGCCTGATTTATCCGGGGCAGGGGTTGACTCTGAAGAGACCACCAGATCCGATTTCTTAGGAGCATGTTAGTTGAACTTCTTGTGTGAGACAGCACCAGGAGTAAGATAGCAATGGGTTGAGCCTCCGGGCAAGCTAGTAAAGCCCCACGACCACACAGTCGATTACTTTGTGTCTTGCCAGTGTGAGTATCTGTCTCTGTTCCTTCTGGAAAGGTTCAGACATGAAGGCTGCCTCTGCCGCATGCTTGGTGAATCCTTGTATCGGTGCATAAACCCTAAGAGGTATCTCAGCTTTAGGGACTATGTGGCCAGCACAGAGGGGTCTGCCACCATTTTTCAATCAACATGGTCTTCACCACGGGGCGAAAGGCCCAAACTGGAACTTAAAAGGGCCGTGGCTTGTGGCTGGTAGGTAGCTCGGTGATGGCGCTTAGCTGGAGAGGCCCAAGGTACTGGATTCTGGCAGCAAACCAAAACAAGCAAAAGTTTGTGCCTTACACACACTGCATGCATGCATCACAGACAACGTATTTGCCTTCTGCTCATTCACAGGTCAAGATACTGTTCTCTTATCTTCCCCCCACTGACCCAAAAAAGGCCCCCTGTGACAGATGGAAGAATTATGTGGGAAGCGGAGGTTTTAGATCAGGCCAGGCACATTGATCTACTCCATGTAAATCTGCCATTATATTTAAATGGACTTGTCTGAAGTGTGTAATTCTGTAGAATCACAAGGATCCTAGTCCTGTCTGTAGTGTACACATGTTTTCTAAGATAATGTCTTCTCCAAAATACTAGGGAATTAGTTCAGAGTCAATGCTAAATAAATTGGCAGGCACAAGTTGCCTTACTTTTTTCCCAAAATTTGTTTCCTAAAGTTTTTAATGTTTACTTTTGTTTCACCAATGACAAATGAATTTATTAAGCACCAAATTTGCCGTTAGGCTGCTATTGCTGGCTAGACTGCTGGCCACTCTCACTGCTTTTGCAGATGTCATCTCTTTGCTCCGTGTCTTGCACCCCATTTGATCTTAGGTAGGGGTGCTTGCTTCTGTGTATCCCAACTCTTCCCTTTGTAGTCTGTGCTATTTTGTAGTTTGTGTTACATCCCAGCATCACTGTGTTCTCCCCAAGCTGTCCTTCCTGATGCTAATTCTCCATATTCTAACAGCTTGGCTTCCACCCTAATGGCTGAGCTCAGCATGGCCCTCCCCAGCTCAGAACTGCCTGCTCTCAGTGGCCCCCACCTATCTTCTCATGTTCTCTGCCTGACTTTAAGACCCTCTGAAATTTTGATACCTCTATACATTCGGGCAATTTATCATTATCCACCATGTTTACATTTTCCATGTCCCATGAACAAGCCTCAGTCATTTCTAGGACCAATATATGCTGTTTTGCAGGATATGCTCTGCCAAGTAGCAAGGAACATCGCACAGCTTTTCACATACACAGCATCCCCTGGCATTGAGCAAGAATTGGCCATTGCGTTTCCCCTGATTGTCATTTCCGCTTCCCTGTCTAAATCCTTCTCTTTCAATATGTAGCTTAGCTGGGGTGACTTCCTGTCTGAGGACTCCCATTGTTCTCTCAAACTCTTATGACTTCTCTTCCTTCTCTTATTTCCTTCCTTTTTCTTTCTTCCTCTGTTCTTTCCTCTCCTGCTCTTCCTCATTTCTGTGTGTATAGTTTGTGCTTGCAAGTGATTGTGTATGTAGGTGATGTGTGCTTGCGAAGGCAACATGGCAACATCAGGTGACTTTTCTTTTATTCCTCTCCACATTATCTTTTAGTCTCTTCAGTGAACCTGGAGTTTCAGGCCCCAGCACTCATGAGACCTACGCATCCCCCAGCTCTGAGGTGACATGCATGTGTCACGATCCCCAGCCTCTCATGGAGGTGTTGGGTGTACAAATTCAGGTCCCTATGCTTGCTCAGCAAGCCTTTTACCCACTGAACCATCCTTCCAGCCCCCTCCATCCCTGCTTGTTTGCAGGGGGAGGGGTGGCAGTTGAGATAAGCTCTCATATATCCCAGGCTTGTCTCAGACTCACTAGGTACTTAATGATAATCTTCAGTTTCTTTCTGATCCTCCTGCCTCTATCTCCTGAGTGCTGGGAATAAAAAGACTTGGGTCTTTACCAAGTTGAGGTTTGAGTCCACGACTTTGCGTATGTTATGCAAATACATCCTCACTGCTATTTTTTTGATTAGTTAACGAACATGTGATTAAATCAGAAAAATTTGTTGTTGTCATCCCTGAGACAAAAATGAACATAATATCTAGTTTAACTCCAAAGATGTGCGATATGAACCAATGGACCAGTAAACTCCATTCCAAGAAGCTACCAAAATCCAGACAAAAGACAGAATCAGTCACTTAAAACTTAAGATAATAATTTCAAACACTGCAGCTTCAATTATTTAGTCTTTTCAGGGTTATTAATATGCACACAACAAGGCATAAAAGCTGCAGCTTTGCCCTCTTGTTAGGGGCTGAAATCATCTGAGGATTTCCTGTTGTCATGGCAGAAAATTATTCCAACTGCATACCAAGCAGTCACTAAGAATCATCATAGGATCCCCTGCAACCTCAGAGAAAATGGGAAGCAGGGGCTGCAGCTGCACAGGGCAGACCAAGAGGGAAGTGATCAGCCCTAAGCGGGATCCCCACTCTCTAGACACTCGGTACCTGGGGAAAACCCAGGCCACTCTCCCACCTGCCTCAGCTTCACTAGCCAGACAACAGGCAAGTTTTCTCAACACCCACCCTCCCCCTATTGATTGGACCCTGTCAGCTACAAGGCCCACTCCACCACCAAACCCACCCATCCCCTGTGACCCCATAAGAACTCTGAAGCACAGGCTGTGACTGCACAGAGCACACAAGACACTGTGATAGCACAGAATAAACCAAGAGAGTGAGTTAAGAGATACCTCAGCAGCTCACTAAGACACAGGTAACAACTGCAAGGATTGGACCAAGAAGCAAAGACACTGCAGGCACCAAGTGCAGGAAGAGATGGGTAGGCACCAATGCAAGAATCTATCCATCAACCTAAAAAGCATCACGGTAATACCAGAACCCAGTGATCATAAAACAGGAAGACCTGATCATCCTAACCCAGAAGAAGCAGAAAAATTGATATTAAATATAACTTTATGAAGATGATAGAGGCCCTTAAAGAGGAAATGAAAACTTTCCTTAAATAAATGGAAGAAAAGACAAACAAAAAACCGGAAGAAATCAATAAGTCTCTTAAAAAACTCAAGAAAACCAAGAAAAAAAACCATCAGTCAGGTGAAGCAAGCAGTTCAAACTGTTCAAGACTTGAAAAATGAAATAGGGGCAATAAGGAAAACACAAACCAAGTGAATTCTGGAAATTAAAAATTTGGGTAAATGAATAGGAACTACAGATACACGCATAACCACCAACAGAATACAAGAGATGGAATAGAGAATCTCAGGTGTTGAAGATACTATAAAGGAAATAGATTCATTGGTCAAAGAAAATGTTAAATCCAACAAATTCTTAACACAAAACATCCAGGAAATGTGGGACACCATGAAAAGACCAAAACTAAGACTAATAGGGATAGAACAATGAGAACTCCAGCTCAAAGGCACAGAAAATATATTAAACAAAATCAGAGAAGAAAACTTTTTCAACCTAAAGAAGGATAGGCCTATGAAGGTAAAAGTTTACAGTACACCAGATAGATAGGACCAAAAAAAAGTCCCCTTGCCATATAATAATCAAAACCAAAGCATACAGAATAAAGAAAGAATATTAAGAGCTGAAAGGCAAAAAGACCAAGTAACATATAAAGACAGATCTAATAGAGTTATACCTGACTTCTCAAAGAAATCTATGAAAGCCAGAAGGTCCTGGACAGATGTGCTGCAGACACTAAGAGACCACAGATTTAAGCACAGACTGTTATACCCAACAAAGCTTTCAATCACCATCGATGGAGAAAACAAGGTATTCCATGATAAACCCAAATTTAAACAATATCTCCTCACAAACCCATCCATACAGAAAGTACTAGAAAGAAAACTCTAACCCAAGGGAGCTAATGGCTGTTGCATAGAGGGCTGCTTATTGGTTTCCGGCCGCCTGACTAGCTTAGAACTGAAATAATTACACAGAAACTGTATTAATTAAACCACTGCTTGGCCCATTAGCTCTAGCTTCTTNNNNGCTTGGCCCATTAGCTCTAGCTTCTTATTGGCTAACTCTTATATTAATTTAATCAATTTCTATTAATCTGTGTATTACCACATGACAGTGGCTTACTGGCTAAAGTTCACAGCATCTATCTCCTATGGCTCCATGCCTTCCTTCTGACTCCACCCTTTTTTCTCCCAGCATTTAACATAGCTTTCCCTACCTACCTAAGTTCTGCCTTGCTATAAGTCCAAAGCATTGTCTTTATTCATTAATGGTAATCACAGCACACAGAGGGGACTCCCACATCAAATGGCATCCAAAAAACACAGGCAAAAGATAACCTCACACCAGCAAACCCCAAAGAAGGGAAACACACAAACACTACCACCAAAAATAAGAGGAATTAACAATCATGGATCATTAATAGCTCTCTCTCTCTCTCTCTCTCTCTCTCTCTCTCTAGTTATAATATTGTTTGGTCTATTATCTCAGGCTTCTTATTAACTAACTCTTACATCTTAAATCAACCCATTTCTATTATTCTGTGTATTACCATGAGGCTCGTAGTTTACCAGCAAGGTTCTGGGGCATCTGTCTCCTTTGGTGGCTACATTGCATCTCCTTGACTCCTCCTTCTTTATCCCAACATTCAGTTTAGTTTTCCCTCCTAGCTCTATTCTGCCCCGCGACAGGCCAAAGAAAACATATTTACAGCATACAGAAGGGAATCCCATATCACGTCTCCTTTTCTGGCCCATGTTGAGTGCCAATTTGTAGTGGGAGGCTGCCTGTTTGTTTCTCAGCTATCCAGAACCAAAATAACCACACAGAAACTATATTAATTGCAATATTTTTGGTCAATAGCTTAAGAGTGTTTCTAACTAGCTCTCACATCTTAAATTAATTCATTTCTATTATTTTGTATTTTACCACGAGGCTCATGGTTTACCAGCTTATTGATATCTTTTCATATCAAAGGACTCGATTCACCTATAAAAAGACACAGGCTAAGAGAATGGGTAAGAAAGCAGGATCTATCCTTCTGCTGTACACAAGATAAACACCTCAACCTCAAAGACAGACATTACTTCAGAGTAAAGAGATGGGAAAAGCTTTTTCCAATCAAATGAACCAAGAAACAAGCAGGTGTAGCTATCCTAATATCTAACAAAATAGACTTCAAGATAAAATCAATCAAAAGAGATGGAGAATGACACTTCATACTCATCACAGGAAAAATCCATCAAGATGAAGTCTCAATCCTGGACATTTATGCCCTAAATACAAGAGTACCCACATATGTAAAAGAAACATTACTATACCTTAAACCACACATCAAATCCCACACATTAATAGTAGGAGACTTGTAGGAGACTTTGACACCCCACTCTTCCCAATGGACAGGTTAACCAGACAGAAACTTAAACAATAAATAAGAGAACTAACAGATGTCATGACTCAAAAGGAGTTAACAGACATCCATAGAATATTTCGCCCAAACACAAAAGAATATACCTTCTTCTTAGCACCTCAAGGAACCTTCTCTAAAACTGACCACATACTTGGTAACAAAACAACCCGTAACAGATATAAAAAATTGGGATAAACCCTTGTATCTTACTGGATTACCATGGTTTAAAGTTAGAATTTGATAACAACGCTAATTGCAGAAATCCTACAAACTCATGGAAATTTAAGAGTGCTCTATTAAATCACCCTGGGTCAAGGAAGAAATAAAAAAATTAAAAACTTCCTAGAAGTGAAGTGAAAATGAAGGCACAATGTAACCAAACCTAGGGGACACTATGAAAGCTGTGCTAAGATAAACGTTCGTAGCACTAAATGCCTACATAAAGAAAATGGAGAAACCTCACACTACCAATTTAACAGCACACCTGAAAACTCTAGAATAAAAAGAAGCAGACTTACCCAGAAGGAGTAGAAGACAGGAAATAATCAAATTGAGGGCTGAAATCAATAAAATAGAAACAAAGAAAACAATACAAAGAATCAATGAAACAAAGAGCTGGTTCTTTGAGAAAATCAACAATATAGACAAACTTTATCCAAACTAATCAAAAAACAGATATAGAGAGAGCATCCAACTTAACAAAATCATAAATGAAAAGGGGGACATAAGAACAGACACTGAGGAAATCCNAATACAAAGAATCAATGAAACAAAGAGCTGGTTCTTTGAGAAAATCAACAATATAGACAAACTTTATCCAAACTAATCAAAAAACAGATATAGAGAGAGCATCCAACTTAACAAAATCATAAATGAAAAGGGGGACATAAGAACAGACACTGAGGAAATCCAGAGAATCATTAGGTCATACTACAAAAACCTGTACTCCACAAAATTGGAAAATGTAAATGAAATGGACAATTTTCTGGAGAAGTACCACATACTGAAATTAAATCAAGACCAGGTGGACAGCTTAAATAGACCTATAAACTTATAAACTTCAAAAAAATAGAAGCAGTCAACAAAAGCCTCCAAAAAAAAAAACACCCAGGGTTCAGGGTTCAATGGTTTCAGAGCAGAATTCTACCAGAACTTCAAAGAAGAGCTAATAACTATACTCCTCAGATTGTTCCACATATTAGAAACAGAAAGAACATTGCTAAACTCTTTCTATGTGGCCAGTTACCCTGATACCCAAACCACATAAAGACTCAACCAATAAAGAGAATTATAGACCAATCTCCATCATGAACATTGATGCAAAAATAATAAATAAATTACTGGAAAACAATCTAACAACATAACAAAAAAAATCATCCACCATGATCAAGTTGCCTTCTTCTCAGAGATGGCTCAACATATGAAAATCTATCAATGTAATCCTCTATATAAATAAATTGAAAGGAAAGCCGGGTGGTGGTGGTGCATGCCTTTAATCCCAGCACTCGTGAGGCAGAGGCAGGTGTATCTCTGTGAGTTCTAGTCAGCCTGGTCTACAAGAGCTAGTTCCAGGACAGGCTCCAAAAGCTACAAAGAAACCCTGTCTCAAAAAAACAAAAAATAAAATAAATAAACTGAAAGAAAAAAATATAATTATCTCATTAGATGATGAAAAAGCATTTGACGAAATCCAACATCCCTTCATGATAAAGGTCTTGGAGAAATCAGGGATACAAGGAACATATCTAACATACTAGAAGCAATATACAGCAAGACAACAGCCAACATCAGATTAAATGAGGGAAACCCTAAAAGTGATTTCACTAAAAAAAGAAACATAACAAGGCTGTCCACTCTCTCTCTATTTATTCAACATAGTTCTTAAAGTTCTGGCTAAAGCAATAAGACAAAAAAAAAGGAGATCAAAGGGATATAAGTTGGAAAGGAAGAAGTCAAACTTTCACTATTTGCAGATGATATGACAGTATACTCAAGAGACCCCAAAAACTCTACCAGGGAACTCCTACAGCTGAGAAACACCTTCAGTAATGTGGCAGGAAAGAAGATCAACTAAAAAAAAGTCAGTATCCCTCCTTTATACAAATGAAAAAGAAACTGAGAAAGAACTCAGAGAAACATCGCCTTTCACAATAGTCACAAATAACATAAAATATCTTGGGGTAACACTAACCAAACAAGTGAAAGACCTGTTTGACAAGAACTTTAAGTCTTTGAAGAAAGAAATTAAAGAAGAAATCAGAAAATTGAAAGATCTTCCACGCTCTTGGATAGATAGGAGCAACATAATAAAAATGACAATCCTACCAAAAGTAATCTCCAGATTCAATGCAATCCCCATTAAAATCCCAACACAATTCTTCACAGACCTTGAANAAATAACATAAAATATCTTGGGGTAACACTAACCAAACAAGTGAAAGACCTGTTTGACAAGAACTTTAAGTCTTTGAAGAAAGAAATTAAAGAAGAAATCAGAAAATTGAAAGATCTTCCACGCTCTTGGATAGATAGGAGCAACATAATAAAAATGACAATCCTACCAAAAGTAATCTCCAGATTCAATGCAATCCCCATTAAAATCCCAACACAATTCTTCACAGACCTTGAAAGAACAATACTCAACTTCATATAAAAAAAAATCCAAGGATAGCCAAAACAATCCTGTACAATAAAGGAACCTCTGGAGGCATCACCATCTATGACATCAAGCTCTTTTATAGGACTACAGTAATGAAAACAGCTTGGTATTGTCATTAAAACAGAGAGGTTGACCAATGGAATGGAACAACGACTTAGATATTAATCCACACACCTATAAACACCTGATTTTTAACAAAGAAGCTAAAATTATACAATGGAAAAAAGAAACAATCTTCAACAAATGGTGCTGGCATAACTGGATGTCAACCTGTAGAATGCAAATAGATCCATACCTTCGATGCATGGCACAGTAGACCATTTCCTAAATATAACCCTAGTAGCACAGACACTCAGAGCAACAGTAAATAAATGGGACCTCCTGAAACTGAGAAGCTTCTGTAAAGCAAAGGACACAGTCAATAAGACAAAAAGGCAGCCTACTGAATAAGAAAAGATCTTCACCAACCACACATCAGACAGAGGATTAACCTCCTAAATATATAAAGAACTCAAGAAATTAGACATAAAAATATCAAATAATCCAATTAAGAATGGGGTATAGATCTAAACAGAGAATTCTCAACAGAAGAATTTCAAATGGCCAAAAGACACTTAAGGCAGTGTTCAACATCCTTAGCCATCAGGAAAATGAAAATCAAAACTTCTTTGAGATACCATCTTACACCTGTCAGAATGGGAAAGATGTAAAAGCACCAATAATAGCTTATGCTGGAGAGGATGTGGAGTAAGGGGAACACTCTTTTATTGCTGGTGGGAATGTAAACTTGTACAACCACTCTGGAAATCAGTGTGGTGGTTTCTCAGAAAATTAGAAATCAACCTACCCCAAGACCCAGAAATACCACTCTTGGCCATATACCCAAAGGATGTTCAACCATAGTACAAGGACTTTTTTCAACTATGTTTATAGCAGCATTATTTGTAATAGCCAGAACCTGGAAACAACCTAGTTGCCCCTCTGTTGACTGATGTTTTCTATGCTTCCCAGTCCTTGTTTTGCTCGGTGCCTGCAGTTGTTAAGTCCCAAAGAAATCACACAGAGATCTACATTAACTATAAACTGATTGGCCCATTAACTCAGGCTTTCTATTAACTCTTATAACTTATATTAGCCCATTATTATAGTATACATTAGCCAAATGGCTCAGTACCTTTTTCATTGGGGCAGGACACATCTTCCTTCTTCCATGTCTGGGCAGGACAGAAAAACATCAGTCAATAAATGGTGCTCAATGTGGATGCCACCCCATCCCAAAAAAGTTTGTCCATAGGGTTGGGAACGCTGTTTAGGGGTTGTTGATTATTACTTGTATTAGATAGAGGGTTGGGGTTAAAACTATGTTTGTTAAAAAAAGGGGATAGTAATAGTGGGTAATAGAGTGAATACTTCATGGATAATTTACATTGGTATAGTTTTTGTATATTGATGCAAGTTCAAATTATANATATTGATGCAAGTTCAAATTATATTTGTTACTTTTGTTTACATTATTTGTACACCTATACAAAGTTATTTTGTCAGATTGTATGTATCTATGTTATTATCTCTGTTTAGGATATTTTGTATATTGATACTACTTTTAGGATATATTTTCATATTGCATTATGTATTACTCCTACCTCTGGTCAATATACTTATATATTGTTTACATTTTGAGGTCGTTGTCCTCATTTGGTGCACATTTGTTTACAGGTTATTTAATATTCTGGCATGAAGTTTTAGTCTTTAAGTTATACATGTATTAATTACTATAGGTCAATAGTTGTTCATGCTTGCTGTACATACAGTCAGATCAATTAGGTTCTTTAGAAATAGAGATTGTATTCTGTCTAGATACATAATCTTCAATAACTTCAAGGATCTGTGGAACATGGCATTTGAATAACTTAGGGTTCTGTTGACATGAGACATAATTGCTTCTGACAGCACCAATCTATTCCCTAGAGAATGTTGAGCACCAAAGACACTCCACTTGTAGCTTGTTTTCTTCTTGGCAAAACTGGCCTTTGGGGGAGGAACTAACAATGCCTCAACCACTGACACGTTACATGATATGCGGAAATGGCTAAACTTGACCATCTAATCTTGCCAAGACAGGATAAGACGGTTTTGAAAAATTTCCTGCCTCTGAAAATGGTCTGTCAATTACACTAGGCCATAGCCAAAGTTGGTTGCTTCAATGTTGCAAAATGAGACTTTGGGTAATTGCTCAGGTAGCTAATTGTCTCCGTCATATATTGCTCGCTTTGGAAGCTACTTGATTGTACTTCCCTCCTGCTCGAGTAATATTATCTCCCTTCTCAGGCCTTCTATGGAGTTGAAGATTAGATAGTGGTAGTTACTGTCCTCTTATGATCTAGCCAAGCCATTTCCAATACAGGACTTAGACTCCTTAGGATAGAATGTTTATTAAAACATTTAGCATTTATTAAAACACTTAGCATATGTAAATGTGGTACATTTACATAATGGAGTACTACATCTTGAAATCTGCATGCAAATTGATGGAACTAGAAGAAACCATTCTGAGTGAGTTAACCCAGGTCCATAAAGATGAGCATGGTATGCACCCTCTCATAGGTGAATACTATCTGTAAAACAAAGGAAAAGGAGCTTATAGTCCATGACCCCAGAGATGCTAAGTAACAAGGAGAACCCTAAGAGAAGCATACACAGATACCTCTGGGAAGTGGAAATAGATAAGATCTCCTGAGAAAAGTGAGAACATGAGGTTAGGGGGTGAAGGGAAGGTGGAAGGGGAAGAGGAGGAAAGAAGGGGATGGGGAGGAGAACTTGATGGATGAGATGTGGGAAGGACAGAGACAGAGACCGAGGAAAGAGATTACTTGATTGAGGGAACCATTATGGGGCCAGCAAGAAACCTGGCACTAGAGATATGCCCAGGAATCCACAAGGATGACCCCAGTTAAGACCCTAAGCAATAGTGGAGAGGGTGCCTGAAATGGCCTTGCCCTGTATTCAGATTGAGGACTGTCTTAAATGTCGCCATAGAATCTTCATCCAGCAAGTGATGGAAGCAGATGCAGAGATTCACAGTGGAGCATTGGGCTGAGCTCTCAAAATTCAGTCTAAGAGAAGGAGGAGTGGGAATACATGCAAAGAGGTCAAGACCATGATGGGGACACCCACTGAAACAGCCTACCTGAGCTAATGAAAGTCTACCAACTCTGGCCTGACTGCAAGGGAGTCAGCATAGGACTAAACTAGGCTCTCTGAATGTGGGTGACAGTTGTATGGCTGCGGCAGACTGCAAGGCCACTGGCAGTGAGAATAGCATTTATTCCTACTGCTTGTTCTGGCTTTTTGGAACCCATTCTCCCAGAAGGGATACCTTGCTCAGCCTAGATGTAGTGGTTAGGGCATTGGTCCTGCCTTAAAGCAATGTTCTAGACTTTGTTGACTCCCCATTGGGAAGTCTTAACCTCTCCGAGAAGTGGATGGGGGGTTGGTATGGGGACTGAGGGAGGGGCTGGTGGAGGGAGTTCGAGGAGAGGAGGGAGTTGGAGCTGGAATTGTCATGTAAAATGAGAAAAGATAGATTTTCTTTTAAATAAATTTAAAAAGAAACCCATCACGGGTCTCTAGTACCAATCCCTACTAGTCAGTCACTAGGAACCATCCCAGCTCTCTGGTAACATGGCAACACCATCCCTACCAGGAAGTCACTAGGAACCATCGCAGGTCTCTGGTAACATGGCAACACCATCCCTACTAGTCAGTCACTAGGAACCATCACGGGTCTCTGGTAACACAGCATCACCTTCCTGTTTGCCTCTTTCCTTTTCTTGGAAAACCTCCTCTGCTTTAGATCAACAGAGGCAACACTGAAACTGAACATGAAGTAGCCTCCTGAAAACGCGTTTTTCTCTGCTTTCCTGCCAGCTGCTCACATCCACCCCTGTGCTGATTGTCCCGCCAGTGTATTTTTAGGATAAAGAGATCTGTTGACTTCCTATTGTTTGGACCCTTCCAGCACAGATGGACATGTGGCGTCTAATTTCTTCCATTTTCAGAGTCTGTTTTTAGCGGTGGTGGGAACCTCTTTAGACGTCCTCTGAGATGAGAAGCGACCTTCCAAGCTGTGGATACGCCCACAACAAAGGCCTCTGTGTAGATGGAGCAACTTGCAGCTATTTTCTGCTCTGTCTCTACGTGCTCCATCTTGGAAGTTATGACTTCCCTGTCCCGATGATATAGGACTTATAGATAGTATAGATTTCCTTATTGGATTGCCTACTTTGAAAATCTGATGAGGCTCATGTCTTTCTCATCTGAAAAAAATATCACATGTCTTTTTTTTTTTAACATAACTTCAGGATTTCCCAACTATTTGAAGCTCATGCTCTGGGGTATGGAGCGAATGAGGAAAATAATCATTAATATGCTTATATTCCTGACTGTGCCAGCATAATTATATACAATATGTATTATATATCTTCCTAAATAACTGTACAAAGCAGTTCCTAGTCTACCTTTATTTTGTAAACAAGGCACAGAAGTCAAAGATAAAGCTCCATTCAACTTCATACCTGGATAAAGGCAGAGGGAAAACTGACTCCAGCCAGCCTGGCCCCAAGTGATGCTTCTGTGAGGTTAGACCTCCTAAGGGGAGGTGCTCAGGAAGGTACAGGTGAAATAACACTTCCCAACCTTTCCTGTTGTTCTTGCTCTCCCCGATTTATTTTATCTTCCTTTCTAAGGTCTACATTGTAAATAAAGACCTAAACTTATCTTGTCCATGTATTTTGAGGAAGAGAACTGAAAGTTTGCAAACACTAAGCTTTGTTGGCCTTCTTAGTTTCCTGATTAAATAGCCATGTGCCTCTGTTGCTGTCACAAAAGGTCTCTGAGAGAATGCTTCAAATCTACCAACTGCAAAAGGGTAAGTTAGAACTGTACAGAGTTTGGGGTAATGTTCACCCAGTAGTATAGGAAACCAAGATGTAAATAATGAGAGGTTTTTGCAATGCCCAGAAGTAGTGATATTAGTCCCTAGGATGTTCACAGCTCAGAGGGATCAACATCAGTACTCAAACAGACAGTCCTGTGAGCTCTGGTCAATCATGGACTTCTCTCAGCCTGGAGAACTGAGTCAGAGTCTTTGGACTTTGACATTGATGGCTTTGATATTTTGCCAGGAATAAGCAGAAACTTTATGACTAACAGCTCATCTCAGTTCTAAACAAATAGACATAAAAAGAGTGTCTATAGCAAATTAAAAAGTTATTTAACTCCTTGTTAAGCCCTGGAATTAGGAATGGTCACCCCTTCAGATGCTTTCCCAGGGGAGCCAGTGCTTCAGGTGAGCACAGTTTTACAAGTTTAGAGAAAATTCTTTACTATGGCTCATAGAAATAAAACCTCATTAAGTGAGGTTTATTTAGAAATAAAACATTGACACAAGACTTAGTGTTTGCTGGGCTTGGTGTAAAGCTCAAGCAAAAGACAGTAAATAGAAAGATTACTGAAAACTCCCTTATGAAGTTTATGTGCTTGTAAAAATAATGCAACTTTCATGTGAATAGCCAACAGGCATCTATGCAGGAGGGTGCTTCTGTGTTGCTTATGTGCAGGAGTGGGCTTCTGTGTTGTGAAGTGTATTTCATTGTTTTGAATAGATAGGCCCTGTGGGATCTTTGGTCCCCACCATTTCTGAACAGAGAGAGGCAAGGTAAGACTTTTAGCAACTGGCGTTCATGCATGTTCTTCTCATTTACAGGTGTCTTCATGGCACAGTTGACTTCAGCCCTTAAAACCATCTGCACACTGCCTTTTATTACCCTTACTTTATAGACAAGGAAACGGGCAGAGAGGTGGAGTCCTGGGCTAAGGTCAAAGAGTTAATACCTCACTCATGGGAGCCTTGACCCAGGTATCTTGATTCCATGTTTCAGGATTACTTTGCTCCTCACAACTGGGGTTGGAATCGGGCCCAGGACAGGAAGAGCTCTTCCTGGGTGGCTGGCAGTAAAGAAGGTCTTCAGGAATAACCTGTCTGCAGGTTTGGGCTTTGCCTAGAGCAGGAAGCGAGGTTGGTAGAAATCCTAACCCCGCATAGTTTGTCTATCAGGTTGTGCAACTTCCTCGGGCTCCCAGGTTTAAAACAGAAGAGCTCCTGCCACAGGGAGACCAAGTGCAGCACCAGCCATGGCTTAGGAAGTTCCACATCCTGCATACTTTGTTTAATCGTCTCAACAGCCAGACAGCACTATTCCATAGAACAGGACATAGACAAGAAACTGAGATCGAAGAGAGCCCAAGTACATATGGACCCGTGGTTAGAGAGCCAGGGTCCCTGGACTTGAAAGCAGGCCCATCTGATGCCATTCTGTCTCCTCCCATTTTTATTACAGTTTCTTGAGGGAAGCTGAGCAGTGGTGATGCACAGGGGCGTATTAAATAAACCAATTGTAAATTAACATACAAATATTATATGAAAAAACAATGTTTCGAAAATAAAACCAAGTTTAGTGAATGCAGTGACACTTTTTATTCTGCTAATTTTTCTAATGCCTGGCTGAATCCCATATCTGTTCCTGTGTTCCATCTGTTGCAACATCCCATATCAGTGGCCTCTGAGAAGCACCTCACAGACTCATGAGAAAATGAGAGCAAAGTGGAAGATGACCTTTTAGTATAACAAGGAAATGATTGAGGGCTGGGAGTATAGCTCAGAGGGGTGGAGCAATTACCTTGGATTGTGCTAGACACTAGGTTTGCCCTCTAGCATTGTAAAAGGAAAAAAGATCAAAGAAGAAAAGGGATTGGTGGTTGCTTTTCTCTTCCCTCCCTCC
>LOEQ01003823.1:140811-166906 GCA_001685075.1 Bramus lutescens
CGAGGCGGAGACTTAGGAGTTGGAAGAGCTTGGGTGAGCTTCCAGCTCCCGGGTTCTGGCCCCGGCAGCACTCAGTACTCTGGGACGCCCCCTGGAGTGGGAGAGTGTAGGACCCTCGGGAATCTCAAATGTCGACTTCCTGATAGTGTGTTCAGATAGGACTTCCTGGTGAAGGAGCATTCCTTGTGTTCTAAATACATCTCACGACCTGAGCAGGTCAGGCATGCCTTTCTCTGTTAAAAGGAGGGTCTGCTTGTCATCCTAGAGATCCTGAAGCCACTCAGGACGAACGAATAGGTCTTCAAGACACCAATAGACTCTCAGACTTTCCTACCTCGGTACTGTCTATTCATAAAAAAAAAATCTTGACCATTATGTAGCATTTACTGAGAAGTTGCAACAATGTAGTTGTTTTTGACTAGAAGTCTTAGCTCTCTGCCTTTAAAGTAGATCATAGTCAGAGACTCGCGACTCCTGTGACACTGGTTTGTTCCAGAAACTTGAGTGTTGTGGAAAAGGTGTGCGTTGTTGTTGTGGCTTTCTGTGGATGTGGATGGGAAAGGATCTGAAATGATACAGGTCTTCTGCTTCTCCAGGCTGCAGTCTCCCTTCCTATGCATTTTCTTAAAGGGTTGTTCTTAGGATTCCCTCATGCAGTAAGGAAAATTTAAAAAGTTTCAGAGTTGCCCACACAGCAATCTTGATTATGTGGCATATAGGATGTTTGTAAAGAAAGCCAGGAAGTATGGCCTCAAGATATGGTGGCTAAATAAACACAAGATCCAGAGTTAAAGACATCACAGGAATCTAGGGGAAAGTAGGTCAAATTGTGTTCCTATTATCCTTGACAGTTGCTTTTGCATGACACAGAATACTGAAGCCACTAGGGCAGCTGGGTAATCTGTGACAGGAATTGCCTAGGTTTCTGCATAAATCTGACTGCAGTGTTCATCTATGCTGACTCCAGTTTCTTGCTTCCGGGGATGATGATGTGTGCTTTGTTACTTTGTGCGGACTGACCCTTGTTTTCCAGGCTACTCAGCATGCAGGCCCTTATTATTTCATTATATGAACTTTAACGGCTCTTCTTTGATTATGGTACATTGTATTAGTTCTTTGCAAGCTTAAATGAATGCCTCTCTTTAATTGGGAGAAGATTGTCAAGTTTTTCATTGCTGCAAACTCATACTTTCCAATAATTTTACCCTTCTCCTGCTCTGGAGGAGACTGTTTTTAGTATCTTTCTGTTGCTGTGAAATACCACGACCAAAAGCAGCTCTGGTGAGAGCTGGTGAGCTCTCTGGTGAGCTCTTATAGCTTCCCACCCATCAACAGGGAGGAACTCAAGACAGGAACTTGGAGGCAGGAACTGAAGCAGAGGCCATGGAGGAGTGCTGCTTACTGGCTTGCACCGTGGCTTGTTCAGCCTGCCCAGTGGTGTCACTGCCAAGAGTGGTCAGGGTCCTCCCACATCAATCATTAAATCAAGACAATGCCCTACAGACTTGCCTTCAGGCCATCTGATGGAGACATTTTCTCAACTGGAAGTCCTCTTCCCAGATGACTAGAGCTTGTGTCAAGTTGAAACCCACTGACTAGAACAGCTACTGTTGTGGTTTTTGGAACCATCACCAAAGGGAATGGAAGGAGTTTGAATGAAGTGAAATCATGTGTTCCTCTGTCAGGCAACTGAAGCCACTATAACAAAATGTCCCAGACTGGGTGACTTCAACAGATGTTGATTTTCTCAGTTTTGAAAGCTGGCAAAACCAAGCTCAGTGTTCACACTGATTTTGTTTCTGAACAGGGTTTGTCTTGCAGGGGGGCTATTTTCTTCTACCCATTCCTGAGGCCTTTCTTTAGCAGGGTGAAAGGAAGGACCCTGATATATTATTTGGCCACTAAAGGGAGGACCCTGATAAAAGGTCACTAATCTTATCATGAGGGCCCTACCCTCACAACCAAATATGATCTAAATGCTGCCAGTCTCTGTTGCATTTCCCCAATTTCCATCACAACATGAAAATTGTATGGAAGACATAACAGGCCATAGTAGGGGTTTGAGAGGAAGAGACAAACAGTATAATATATCCAGGCTGGTTTCACAGGTGGTGGACATCTGAGGTTAATTGGGTAGCCCCTTGGTTAGGACATTGATGTTAATAATGTAAAGACATCATGGCTCACAGTCTTAAGGGAACCGTGAGGCTATTCCTCCAGATTGGAGCTGAATGATCTCAGTTAATAGAGGTTCGCTGGGAACAAAGCAGCTCTAAGCATTGCATAGTGGGTAAAATGTTTGAATCATACTAAGATCTGATTAAGTAGTGTGTGTTGTCCATGCTGCCTCAGATGTCCACAAATCTGGACAATCCAACACCATCTCAGCTCTCTGTGAACTGTGCTGCTCAACCCAGGTATTACTGCAGCCTATCTCCGGGACAAATTAACCTGTCATTTAGTTAACACAGCACCACTCCTTGGTTCCTCAGTTCAGTCGTTTCTAATAGTATTGGATTCACTGTGCATTGATGAAGGAGACTTCGCACGTCTTTTGGACCAAGTAGAGCAAAAGTCAGCTTCGCTTTTAGGGAAAACTATTGTCACCTTTTAAATACCAGTGGCAACACACAGTGCTTTGGAGTCCCACACACTATCTCATCAAGCTTTTAAATAGAGTTGTATAATAAACCCCAAAATGCCAGCAGTTAGTAACAGTTTTTACCAGTCTTGTTTCATTTGTTTGTTCCTTCTGTGCGTGTGTGTGTGTGTGTGTGTGTGTGTGTGTGTGTTTGTGCGTGTGTGTAGGGAGGTATAATTTAAAGCAACCTTCTAAATTATCTTACAAAAGTTGCAGCTTGCATCTCTGATAAGGACATTACAGCCAACATCGCCCTGCTTTGAGCTGGCATGGTGGCTTGTGCTTGTGACCAGAACACTCATCTGTCAGGACAATTGCAAACTTTGGTTACAGAGTGAGCTCTGTACTTAAGTAGGAGCACAGAGTCAAACAAACAAGCAAAAACTCACAAATTAACATTAACATTTCTTAGTATGACTGCTATGTTCACATTCTCCCAAAGATGCTTTCTTGTTATGGGTAGAATCAGGAATTAAATGGTACCTCAAATTTATGTTTGATTTTAGGCTTTCAAATCTATTTATTTTATAAAAGACCCTGCCTTCTATCTTCTTTTTCTTAATGGTATTGATTTGCAGGACAAACTGGATCCCGAGTCCAGGACTCTGCCCTACTTTCTGGGTTGATTCTCTGGGTGCCAGGTAACTTATTCTTCCATCCCTGTAACCTGGCAATTCCATATGGAGGCTTGATTACATTGAAAAGCAAGTGCCCATTTTGGGTAGTGCTGTCATTCAAGAGTGTCATGTTATTTCATGATGCCATAGTATCAGGATGTCTTTTTGAGAAGTGAGGTTGACTAGTGGGGTCAGATGGTCTTAGCTCACCTTCTTTCTACCATTCACCTAATGATTTTAGCCTCTTTTATGGAAGAAGCCATCTTCATTTGGGAATGCAAACATATAGACAATCCAAACCCACCATTCCTCTTCCATTTATTAATAGGAACAGTGTCCATAAAGAGCTTTCTATCATGAATTATTTGGGTTTTCTGACATTCAGGCTACATAAGAAAGAAGAGGAAATCCCATTTTTCCATTTTTATCATTTTTAATAGTAATAATTTAATGTCCTAAAAACCTTCATCAATAACCAGAGTTGTTCTTTTCTTAGGTATCATTAAGAATTAATGCATTTATTTTAGTCTCTTTTTTTTACAGTGTATCCTTGTCTCCTACATGCTTTGCACAGGGTCTCAGTATAATCAGAAGCCTTTTAACTTTCTGGCCTAGCAAGTCCATTTTCTCCTTCACACATGAAGCTAACCATCTGTCCAAGGAGCACTAATAATAATTTAAAAATTATTATTAAGAATGGTTTGTTTCTTCTATGTTTTGCTCCTTTTAGTATCTGGTCATAGCCTTCCACCTTAATTTTTAAAATTCTTTGAAAATATTTTTAATCAGGCTATTTCCAAGATTGATGTAAAACAGGTGTTGATAGTCACTCCATCTTAATGCTCTGTCAGATGCTGGAAGTTACATGGTTTGGTTTTTGTTATTTGGGTATTTTCTACTAGGTTCTGAGATGGTCTTCATAGTCTTAAGTGTTTTATTTACAGTAGGCAGGTATTGAGTTGTTCACAGTGGATAGCAATGTCCTCAAGTGATGTGCAACCTTTGACTTTTACAATGGAGTCTTCTCCCACAGTCCTCTAGTGATGCCTTTGGCGTTCACAATGGACTCTTCCCCCATGGTCCTCTAGTAATGCCTTTGACTTTTACAATGGAGTCTTCTCCCACAGTCCTCTAGTGATGCCTTTGGCGTTCACAATGGACTCTTCCCCATGGTACCCTAGTGATGCCTTTGAGTTTTACAATGGAGTCTTCTCCACGGTCCTCTAGTGATTGATGCCTTTGACTTTTACAATGGAGTCTTCTCCACGGTCCTCCAGTGATGCCTTTGGCTTTCACAATGGAGTCTTCTCCATGGTACTCTAGTGATGCCTTTGGCTTTCACAATGGATGCTTCACCACAGTCCTTTGGTGATGCTCAGCCGTTGACTTTCACATCAGGTGGGTGATGTCCCCTCCTTCTGTGACCCCGTCTCTTTACTTCACTTCATTAGGTGGTAGCAATGTGGCAGATGCAGAGTAGAAGAACAGAAACTAGGAAGGACTGTTGATGTCTATCTTCCACCCCCTTTAAATTGAGGTATCAGGTCAGCCTGGAATGTACTGTGTTTCTCAACCTAGCCTTGCACATGGGACATATTCCTTACTTCAGTCTCCCACATGCTGAGATTGTAGGAACTAAATGCTTAGTTCCACTGGGCTGAGATATATCTCTATCTCTTTATCTATATCTCTCTCTCTACACACACATAAACACATGCTCTTGAAGAGGAACAAGTAACCCTTCCTTTCTGTCCAAACTGGAGCTTGGGCATGACACAATGTCCTCCTCTGCCAGAAACTTATCTTTGCTAATTGAGAAATACACACTGCTCCACATTACCCCACTTAATACCTGTTTTAAATATGTGCTTTATAAGCTGAGCATATACTTTGTTCTCTGTATTTATATCAAAATTCAGTGGTCGGTGCATCACATACATGTTGGCAGAAACTTCATTCACTTCTTTCAACACCCCTGTAAGTTAGACATGGCTATGTACATTCTGTAGATCTGGAAACTTAAACACTTGCCGAAGATCTCAGACTGTGTCAGTGGGAAGAGGGAGGGAGTTTAAATCAAGGCAGGGCGAGTTTCCAGAGGACAGTCCTTGCTTTGAGTTGTTTGTCTAGCTCTAGAGTGCTGAGAGGGCAAAGGCTCTGTTTATTGTGAGTTACTGTAGATTATGGGACTTGTTGATAGCTCCTTGCCACTCTGAAAATGCCTAATAAATTGGTGCATAGCCAGACTAACTTTTCTTTCATTTTCTCACAAACAGGCTGTCACTGACCTAGGGGGTATGGACCAGTGGAATTGGGAAGAAGCCTTATGGGTATGGGCAAATGGTAACTAATACTTGCCAACTTAAAAATAGCAGTCAGAATGTCCTAAACAAAAAAATCACCAGGCACACCTTGAGAATCTGCTCATGGTAGCCTATAAGAAAACCAAATCATTAATGGATGTGTGTGTACTGCAGGCAGTGTGAGTCAGAGCAGATAAGAACATGTGATGAGCTTATTTGAGAATCATGACATCCTTGCATCTACTTGCTGACAAACTGCCAACTTGAACCCAATATTTTAATAACCATGGCTTCAGATGAAGTACAGCTGGTCCCCATCATCTAAGGGATTCTGGTTCTAGAACTTCCTGTAGCTACCGAATTGCTGATGTCCACATCCCTTATATAAAATGGAACAGTACTTGCATATAACCTACAATATAACTTCAAGACATCTAGGTTGTTTATGATATCTGGTATGAAGCTAATGCTATGTCAATAGTTCTTTTGTCCTATTGTTTAGGAACTCATGACAAGGAGTAAAAAAGTCCTCTCATATCCCAAATATTTTTGATTTATAGTTGGTGAATTTGCAGATGCCAGCCCCATGGAAACAAAGGACCAATTCTAAAATTCTTTAGTAACAGCTGAGCAGAGTGGTTCACATCATAATCCTACTGCTTGGGCCACTGAGGTAGGAAGACCACAGAGGCTTGCTTGGGCCACAGTGTTCCAGGTTAGCTTGAACTGCAGTGAGACCCTGTCTCAGAAACATTAAAAACAAAACCACCACTGCCACAATAAAATCTTCTATAGTTGTCATCCCCAAAAGTACTTATTTGGGAAGAAAGGAAACTGTAGATTCATTGATCTTATTTTAATTTAATCAAGTTTTAGCAAAAGAATGCAATTCAAGTTAATACTTCATTTACTTTCTTCCTGTCTTCCTTATTCCCCAACCCTTGCAGTAGACTTTGGTTGTGAAAAGAGAAGGGTATTTGAGGTCCCATTTACTCATATGTTTGAATACTTACTCCCCATTTGGTGGAACCATTTGGGAAGGAACGGTTGTGACCTGTTGGAAGAGGCGTATTACAGGGCTTGGGTTTTGAGGTTTCAAAGACTTTGGCCATTCCCTGTGTGCTCTCTCTGGCTCAAGCTTATGGATGTAGATGTGAGCTCTCAGTTGTTCCTGCTACCATGGACTCTGTTCCTCTGGAACTGTAAGCCCAATTAAATGCTTTCCTTTATAAGTTGCCTTGGTCACGTTATTTTATCACAGCAACAGAAAATAACTGAGACAGTGTGATGGTTTCACCATCCTGTGTTCTTGGAGGAGCTGTGCCCAGAAATGCTGCAGCCTCCAGCTCCTCCTTGGTAAGAAGAGATCACAGTTCAGGATTCCTGGAGTGCAGATACAATGTAGACGAAACACTAGGATTCCTGGAGTGCAGATCCAATGTAGATGAAACACTAGAAACACTGGAGTTGAGTTTTTTTGTTTTGTTTTGTTTTTCGAGACAAGGTTTCTCTGTAGCTTTACTCTCTCTTCCGGAACTAGCTCTTATAGACCAGACTGGCCTCGAACTCACAGAGATCCTTCTGCCTCTGCCTTCCATGTGCTGGAATTAAAGGTGTGCTCTGCCACTGCTCAGCTGAGTTGAGATTTTTTCCCTTCCCTGGATGGATGCTTATTTTGAGAAAATTAGCTCTTATAAATATATTTATGGAATATAGGCACAAAAATTTGTACTTTTGAGTGCAATGTCAAATCGCATGCTTTAAAAAATGTGATACTCTAACATAAAGTGACTATTTTAGGTGACGTCTGAGTGTTGGTGGCATGACAAAAATCTCACACTTGCTGTGTCTCCTGTTGGCAGTAATTGCTAACTTGTGTAGCTAAAAATAGATGAGAAGACAGGAACTAAGTCACTAGTGAAGGCTTGGAGTAGTTGTGATTTAAAAACATTTTAAATTCCATACTGAATAACAGCCCTTATTATGAATACTGGTAATGCCATGATGGCATGGGATCTGGAAGCTTTTTGTAAGAAGTTTTAAATTTTTATCTAAATAATTAAAGTTGATAACTTGGCTTTTCATGTGTGTATATGATAAGTCATTCATAAATGGATATACAAAGGCAAAGCTCGTAGGGACTGCCATGGCTAGCAACCTCAGTAGTCACTTGAAGGGGGGAGGCATGTATTAGAAAATCATGGGCTTTCCTGTGATTACCCAGTTAGGAGGGAGCCAAGCCTGAATGGACCCCGTGACTGATTCCAGGGTTGCCTTTCTCCGTCGTCACAAAACTTGGAAATGAGAGCATGAGGTGCATTCAATGGTGACTGCATGAAACATTTCAAATTTTAGTGCAACTTGTTAGCCATTATCAGTGTCCTTGGAGGTGACTGCCAGGGCTGGGAACAGCTTGGGCGCTAGAAGCTGAAGGTCTGGAGAGTCACGTTCCAGAAGCTGTTGTGTTCTTAGCTTTGTGCCACATTATCCAAGAGTCTCTTTTGGCCTATATGAAAAACTCGAAGAAGAGAGAAAATGAAATTCTTGTAACCCAGAATTTGTTAGTCATTGCAAGCTTGAGACTTAAGAAGCTTGAGACTGTATGGCACATACCTGTGGTCCCCGACTGCTAGGTGGTGGGAGCTGGGGATTAATTGTTTGAAATCAGAAACAGGAGTTGGAGGCAATCTAGCCTTATGTCTCTTCAAAAATAAAAGTCAGGGGAAGAAAATACAGTTTATCAGAAATGTGGACATAAAGTCACTACACCATTTAAAATTAAAATAGTTGATGATATATAAATATGGTTCATGCTTACCTTTTAATATGGTGTGATTATCTACTGGAAGCCTCTTTTGGGGGAAGAGGAATGGTAGGGACTTGAAAATCAAAAGAGCTGTGCTGGGGGCAAGATGGGGTTGAAAGTTCAAGGTCATCCTCCTCTACTTGGAGAGCTGGGGCTGTGTGGGCTGAAGATGGGGTTGGAAGTTCAAGGTCATCCTCCATCTACTTGGAGAGCTGGGGCTGTGTGGGCTGATGATGGGGTTGGAAGTTCAAGGTCACCCTTTCTACTTGGAGAGCTGGGGCTGTGTGGGCTGAAGATGGGGTTTGGAAGTTCAAGGTCATCCTTGTCTACTTGGAGAGCTGGGGCTGTGTGGGCTGAAGATGGGGTTGGAAGTTCAAGGTCATCCTCCATCTACTTGGAGAGCTGGGGCTGTGTGGGCTGATGATGGGGTTGGAAGTTCAAGGTCACCCTTTCTACTTGGAGAGCTGGGGCTGTGTGGGCTGCAGTTGCAGACCTAGCTTGCATTTCATTTCAAAGCCTTGGTCATTCACACCCTGACTTGAGAGTCTTGAACTTTTAGACCACAGCACATGATCTTATAATTGCTCACCCGCTATCTTCCCTTTCTCTAAACATTTGATGTACACCCTTCAATTGTGAGCAAACATTTTTTAAAAAGTTCTCATTTGTTAAAATATTTTATCAGTTTGTTGATTGGACATTATTCAGCTCTGTAGCAGAAGTTTCAGGGAGCCCTTGTAGGCGCTAGCTATGACGACCACAGTGCTGTTATTCCACAGCTCCTCCTCTGCTGTCTCCCACAGGAGCAGTGTCTGACGTAACTTAAGAGCAGTGACAGCTGCCCTCCCCTCTCACCCTTTTGTGCCCCACATCCACACTTGTCACTTTTGCCCTCACAGGCTCCCGTGGGCCTCAAGTCTAGTAATGGCATCCTAGGATAAAATGTCTTATGTACACAGAGACTCTAACTAAATTGTCTGAGATCATGCAGATAGTAGAGGAGACAAAATTTTCACATAGCTCCATGGGAAGCAGGCAGCCTATAGGCTTTCTGTACACTCTTTCTAAATAATACATTTCTTAGTTAATCTCTATCGCTTTTTTATTTTAAAACTGCAGCTTGTCATTAAAATGACCATTTCAAGGGGCACTGTTGCCTCCAGTTATAACTAAAGTTTCGCCATGGTATAAAATCATATAATAAAGAGCTATAACAACATGGAAAAATGCATCATTTGTAAAAATATCAATGTAAGTCACTGTGTTAAAATGGTGTATGAAACGAAAATCTATATTTGTATAAGAATGAAATATTTATGTTAAGACTCCACTGACAATTCTTTTTAAAAAAAAACTATTTTTATTTTCTGTGTATTGGTGTTCTTGTCTACATGTATATCTGTGTGAGGGTATCTAGTGCCCTAGAACTGGAATTACAGGCATTTATGAGCTGCCATGTGGGTGCTGAGAATTGAACTTAGGTCCTTTGGAAGAGCGGCCAGTGCCCCTAAACGCTGGACCATCTTTCCAGCTTCTTCATTAACAATTCTTAAGTGCATTGAATACTGATATTACATAGGTAATGATTTACACTTCAAAGAGGAATACATTGAATTTTTTCTAAGAACTAAAAATAGCTTCATATTAAAGGTAAAACTATAAAATACTAGTGAGGGGAATTAGAAATGTGTATGTATATGTATGTGTGTGGCTATAAACCTAAATTATGATTGGCTTCCTCATAGTTTTTTAAGAGCATAAGTATAATTTACAAGTTAGTCTCTCCCTTCCATGCTTCTTAAAACTGATTCATTAATATAAAAATGACAGGAGATTTAGACTTGCCCTCTGTCCATCCCTGTAATTTGTGTGGTTAAGTTGGAAGGTCTTTCCTGGAGTGACTTCCTGTGTTTATCTGTTCTGTTCATGGGATGCTGGCTTCTTACTTGTAACATGTTTTTATTGTTCTCTGTCTACATTGTCTGTAGGGGAAACACAATTCAGAATCTCTGTGAGCACACCAGACCTTAAGTGAAAAGTTGAAAGGTGCCGAGAACAGGCATTTAGTGTTCTAGCAGTTTGCTTCCTGTGCTCTTTCTAACTGGTTTAGCAGCTTAAACTCCAGCCCCATTGGTGGTTTTGCTGTTGAGTTGAACATGACCTTGTCAAATCATTTACCTGAAGCTGCTATGAGGTGTAGTGCAAATACTTGTGGTTGCCCAACAGCTACGGCTTCAATGCCAATTGTGAATTTGTTTTACTCTCTTGTTGCCTTTGACGGAAGTGCATGGCTTATCACGCCTGCCCTAGATGTTGACGCTAATGGACAAACACTGACAGTCTGCTCTTCATATCCTGCTATGGACTTATGCATAGGTATGGGGTTATGGACAAAAATTTAAGCATCGAAGAAGCTGTAACTTTTTAGAAACTCAGAAAGTTTGTCTGTCAAAATACAGCTTGGCAGGGAACTTCAATACCTGGCAGATATCTGAAGATAGCCCTGCTTGGAGGAGTGCATGGGATAAGGTGAAGAGGAAGAACCAAAAAACACTGGATAGACAGCGTAAAGGAAGACTGTGGAACCTTGGGTGTGACAATGACACAATCACCTAGGACTGCCCAGAATAGGAACAACTGGAGAACTGCCATAAACGGGCTGCCCATGCATGCTTAAACATTGTCAGGGCATAAATGATGATGCTAATAGCAGGGAACATGTTTCCGTGAGTTTGTCACTTTTTGGTCATGTGACCTAGACTAGCTCAGATAACCTGAATTTCTGTTTTTAGAGGCATATTTAAGTTCTATAGGGCAATTAACGATAGGGAGAGAATTCATTTTTATATTTTGCTCTTTTTTTCTGACTGAAGTTGAAATAGTCGCCTTTCTACTGCAAAGCTCATTGGACACATCTTAGCAAATGGAATGGGAGGTGTCTAATGTTCACCACATGTCTTGTGTAGGAAGGGAAGACAAAACACCATCAGAGGGAACGACTGGAAATGAAAGTCACTGTCCTAGTTAGGGTCTATATTGTGATAAAAGACTATGACTAAACACAGCTTGGGGAGGGAAAGGTTTAGTTCAGCTTGTAACTCTCAGGTCATATCCAATCACTGAAGGAAGTCAAGACAGAAACCGATGCAGGGTAGGAGCCTGGAGGCAGGAACTGTAGTGAAGCCATGGGGGGATTGCTGCTTGTCTGCTTGCTTGTTGTGGCTTGCTCAGCCTGTTTTTTGTTTGTTTGTTTGTTTGTCTGTACAACCTAGGACCACCTGCCCAGGGTTGGCACTGCCCACAGTGCTGGACCCTCTCACATCAATTATTAATTGAGAAAATGTACTATAGATTTGTCTGCAGGCCCACCTTATGGAGGTACTTTCTCCATTGGTATTTCGTCTTCCCAGACATGCCTAGGTTTGTGTCAAAAACCAGCCAGCACAGTCAACTCCTTGTCAACTTGATATGTGAATACGCCAGTTATTAGCCTATAACCTTTCCTTTCTTATTCATACTCAAGCTCTCATATCAATATCACAATATAAATATAACATAACTTTTAAAGTTTATTGTATAAAATTACAATGCTTAAAAGTCCAAAGTCTCTTTTAATATTTCTTTAAAAGTTCAAAGTCTTTCTAAAATATCTAAAATCTCTTAACTGTAGGTTCCTATAAAATTAAAAATAGTTAAATACTTTTCTGTTCCAAGAGGGAATAACCAGGGCATAATGATAATTGAATCAAAGCAAACCCAAAATCTCAACAGTATGAAGTTCAGTGTCAGATTCTGGGATCCTTTCATGGTTCTCTGGGCTCCAGAGGGCTTTGGCAGCTGCACTTGCGGTAGTGTTGTCACAGACTTAGTCTATAACTTAGGCCAGTCCACCACAGCTATTGCTGCCTTCGGTGGCCATCCCATGATAAAGCTGGGTTTCTGCTGCAGCTGATCTGCACGAGCCTCTCCAGAGCTCTCTTCAGGGCTGCTCACCCTGTTACACGGCACAAAGCCTGAACTTCTCTCCATGACCCCGTTAATCCTGGGGTTAGTTAGGGTTTCTATTGCCTTGATAAATACCATGACCAAAAGCAACTTGATGAGGAAAGGATTTTTTCCATCTTACATTTCCGGGTAGCAGTTTATCACTGAGGAAAGTCGGCAGAGACCAGAACTGAAGCAGAAGTCACGGAGGGTGCTGCTTACACACTTGCTCCTCATGGATTGCTCAACCTGCTTTTTTTAAAAAAAAAATTTATTTAAAAGTTTTTTTTTTTCATTTTACATAACAACTGCAGTTCCCTCTCCTTCCCCTCCTATTCCCTTTCTCCTGTCCCAATCCTCATCCATTCCTCAAAAAGGGTAAGACCTCCCATGGGGAGTCAATAAAGTCTATCAGCCTGCTTTCTTAATCAACCCAGGACCACCTGCCCAGAGGTGGCATCACTCACAATGGACCAGGCCCTCCCAGCAATTACTGATTAAGACAATACCCTACATACTTGTCTAGGGAGACATTTTCTCAATTTAGAGTCCCTCTTCCTAGATAGATCTAGGTTTTGTACAAGCTGACAAAATCATAGCAGCACAGCCATGAGCCAGTGAAAATGAAGGAACACATCTCTAAATCTCTTTCTAGAAGGGTGGTTTTTTTTGGCCACATAGGGCACTCTAGGAGAGATGTCAGAAGAGGACATGGTGGCAGTCCTTTCTTTGTCCAATTGGGTCCTATGGTGGCTTCTTCCTCATTTTCTTTGGTGTGTTTGTTTGTGAGGGAGGGTTCAGATGGCACATACACATATATGTGAGCTGACATGTATACCTGTGTGTCCATGGAGGTCAGAGCGGGCATCAGGCACCCTCTGTATCTCTCTTTACTGTACTTACTTGAGATGGGGCCTGTGACTGAACCAGGAGCTAGGCTGGTGGCCGGCTGCAAGCTCTGGTGGTCTTCCCTCTTTGCCTCTACTCTACAGCTCTGAGGTATAGGGAGCCGTAGCCATGCCTGTCCTTTACCTGCTGCTGGGGATTTGAGCTCAGGTCTGTAAGCTTGCACAGCAGCCTCTTATGGAGAAGACACGGGTTGCTTTTTCTCAGCTTCCATCAGCATCCATGTCTCCTTTCCCCTCATGTGTCACATTTCAGGCAGCACCAGCTGAAACTTTGATATTTCCCTCTGTTCTCAGCACAGCACCCATTCATGAAAAGACTCCTAAACATATTCCAGGCCACTTACTGTCTCAGCCTTCCTGCCTCCGTCTCCTGGGTGCCATTGACCTTGCCTTGCTATCTTAAATAACTTAGAAAGCAGCCAGAACAGTTGTTAGTGTTTGGTGCTGTGTGTACAGTACTTTCTGCTTACAGAGTGCTTCCACCTGCGTTCTTAGTTTCCGTGAAACTCTGCTATCAACATTCCTTCTGAAGACACAGTGGTGGGTTTCTGAGCTGCTCTATGTGGCAGCCCGGGATCTGCGAGCAGAGCTTGTTCCCAGTCAGTGCATGTGAGCTGCTGCTTCTGTGGTTGCTTCAGCACTATCACTGCCCCAAATTACAGGGCAGAGGGGATTCTGTGGTCACCGGCTGCCTTTGAAAACCTGAAAGGGATCTTAGTGGTTATAGTGGTGAAAATTTTGTAAGAAAGCTCAGGTTTGATTCCACAGCTGGTAGATGGGGTCCTAGGATGTGCGTTTTTGGCAAGTTCCAGGTGATTTGGTGCTGCTCGCAGGGTCTGCCTCCTGGCCATGGCTATGTGAGCCACTCTGCTCCATAGGGCCTTCCTGCCTTGAAGGCAGAAGACTCTGAGGCCTTGAGCTACAATGACTCATTCCTCCATTGTGTTGCTTAGGTATTTTGTCACTGGGACCCCAATAAGACTAATACAGTTAGTCTAGGCCTCAAAAATCTGGCATTCTTCACCAGGATGCAGTGAGGCCAGGAGCCTATCAGACCAGCTTTCTGTTTGCAGCTCCTAGTCTGCACCAACATGACTACTGGATAAATTGGTTCCTCCATTGAACCTGCCCCTCCCCCACCCTGAGGAAACAGGAACAGTGACAGAGAACAGACAGCCCTGGGGTCGTGGAGGTCACAGTGGCTGTGATGGCTTCTCTCTGCTCCTTTGTCTTGTCTGCTCCCTGTGGACTCTCACCAGGTCTGCTTTGCCTCTGATTTCCCTCCAGGTCCTTTCAGCAAGAGAGGAGCCAGGTCTCTCTCCTCCCTAATTCTCCTTCCCATGGTGACAGGGTGACTGACCGTCTGTGGCAGCAGCTTGGATGGGGCTGGCCCCACTTAAACAGTTAAGCTCACTTCCGTGTCTGGGAGAGCCCTGTCTCTCTGGGCCCTTCATCCAGGTCCTCGTGGGCTCGACTGTGTTCTGGAGAGTGTCTGAACCTAGCTCACATATAAGATGGACTTCATTCTGACAGGAGTTTCAGCTCCTTTCTGGGTCCCAGCTTCTGGGAATGTGACAGTGGGAAGGTATAGCCAGGGCGTGAAGAAGCTCGTAGACAAAGAGGGCACTGGCCATGAGAGGAGAGGCAGCTTTGCAGGGAGTGTGAGGAAAAGCCTGTTCTTTCAATTAGGCACACGAGGCCTAATGAAGGACTGAGAGAGACCAGTGCGCTGGAATGTGGCCCACTTGCCACCCCGTGTCCTTCTAGTGTGTGATTGCACATGGCTGGGACTTGGGGCAGGAGGCACGAGATGCTGATGAGGGATGTTCGGGTCTCTGTCAGCCTCTTCTGCGCTCGCCTCCTTCCCAGGCGCCTCGGCACTGTCTGCCCTGCAGAGGAGCTCTGATACTTTCACGTGGGTCTTTCTTTGATCTTGCTGAATTTTATCTCTGTGTATTGAACATGTTCTGAAATGCCTGCCAAAACTACATTCACAAGGTAACAGGCAGTTGAATAGAATAATTATACCTTTGGTTCTTAGGCCCATGGGTTCCAGGGATGGGTGTGTAGATGAGATGAAAAATATTTTTCGGGGTTCTGGCTTTCTGCCAAATCATCTTTTTTTCACTAGCATCACCACAAGACAGGACCACAATTACCAATTCTGTGTGTTTATCACTTCTTTTGTGTTATAATTTCATGTCAGGTTGAAACTAATTCCCAGCTTTTATAAATATTGAAAAAGTAAAAGCTGGATACCAACATCTGTATACCTTGTTCTAGTAACTGGTACATTCAAAGACATTCTCAAATTTTCTATTGCTATAATTTGTTGTTTTTATTTAAGACAAGGTTTTATACTGTGTAGCTCAGTCCATTTCTTTGCAGCCTCTAGTGCTAGGATTGTATTATAGGTATGTATAGGTCTGGCCTTTGTTGCTACAGATTTGATTTTTTTTTTTTTGAGCAAAAGGTCTTAGGTAGCCAAGGTTGGCCTTGAACTCAGTTGGTAGCTGAGGCTGGCTTTGAACCATGGTAGCTCTACTTCTATCTTCTAAGTGCCTGGATTACAGGCAGGTTCCCCTGTACCTGGATTATTGCTACGATTTCTAAAACAAAAGTTCTCTATGGACACTACCAACTCTGTAATATATTTCTCTCTTTTGATGAATTTCTGTGTATTTATTTGTAAAAACTGTGGATGTGTGAGGGTGTCTACTTCATCCAGTCAAGGCAGATCATACTAGATCACATCACGTCGTTCAGTGTGTCCAGGCTTGGAACCTATGGTCCCTATTGTTTACCTGTTTTCCTTCTTCCCTGGCATCTCCTCAGTAGAGCTTGGTTTCTGGCTGCTCAGAGAACACAAGCTGTTGTAGCACTGAAGAGAGGACTCAGTTCTTCCAGGAAGGGGATGGAGGCCCTGCAGGTAAAGTCTTCCTAGAAGTGGTCATGTCTGGTAGAGAAGGGGCTCCATGCAAATGCTGATGTGGAAGAGCCTGCTCAGTGTGGTTGAGGACTTTGGGTGAGTGGAGGGGCTGATCCCTTTCCAGTTTCATAGCCTTGGATAAAGATGGTTTTTGCTTGTTTCCACCTCTAGCTTGGAGTGAGAATTCCTCCCATGCCCCGGTTAGGAAAGCCATCCTTTCTATGGAGATCCTCGTTAGCTTTCTGGTCTTGCACCACTCTCCTTGCAATGTCCCAAGGAATCTGTAGTTAGCTTTACCATGGAGTTAGAAAACTCATCCCTTTGCTCACTTCCCTTGGCTGAGCTACCCCAGTCCAGCCATGGTTCCTTGGCTGAACTGCTGCAGTCCAGCCATGGTTCCTTGGATGAGCTGCCCAGTCCAGCCACGGTTCTTTGAATGAGCTATCCCAGTCCAGCCATGGTTCCTTGGATGAGCTGCCCAGTCCAGCCATGGTTCCTTGGATGAGCTACCCCAGTCCAGCCATGGTTTCTTGGACGAGCTACCCCAGTCCAGTCATGGTTCCTTGGCTGAGCTGCCTAGTCCAGCCACGGTTCCTTGGATGAGCTGCCGCAGTCCAACCATGGTTCCTTGGATGAGCTGCCCCAGTCCAGCCATGGTTCCTGAGCTTTGTCATTCTTGTTTCCCTGCTTTCCTCCCTCTAACTGATTCCTGAAGACTTCTGTGACGTTCTGAATCAGCTTCCTGCTGTCTCCATTCATTGTTTCCTTTCTTGGTGCTTCCATTTCTTCACCCTTGCAGGGAATGTCAGTTCTCCTAGCCCTGCTGAGGGCTGTCTTTCATCTGAGGGAGGATGCTGGACACTCTTTTCAGGAATTGGACTAATTGACACCTTTGCATGTTCAGATTATCAGGAAAGGGCCCACTCAACCCACAGTCTCTCTTTAAATTTTCTTAGGCCATTGTGCCCTTAAGCTGACACAACATCCTGAAGATGGACTGTTAAGTGGCTTGATAGACAACTGTTTCTGGTATACACTAAGGGATGGAGAGTTTTCAGATATCTTGGCTGCTCATTCACGTTATATTTTTAAGCCTTCTTGTTTTATAGAGACTTTTCTCCTAGGTACTGGATACACACAAGAACAGATTGCTAATGAGAAGTAAAGTTGTAACATTCAAAACCAGTTTTGCTTCTTAATGACTGTAATAAACACAGAAGTCTTTCTCTGTGCCAAAGCAATTTGCCTTGGGAATAAAAGCCAAACATAAGACAAAATAAAGGGGATTGATTTTGTTCATTGTTTCTTTCACTCCATGTTGGGTACCCTATGATCTGGCATCTGTCCCTTATTCTACTGCCATCCAATGCAGCCACTTTCTTTAGCCTCTTCCAGTACCTTTTCTTCCTAAGACTCATGTTTGGCTCCTGCATTTTACTGTGTGCTTCAGGTTTTGCTACATTAAGGAAACCTCACGAACTTTCTCTTGGGAGTAGCAGTCCTCTGTGCCAGCCTCGGCTTCTATCGTAGGATGTTTCCATGCCAGTGTCTTCCACAGAGACTTATACATGTGGGAAAGAACAGAGAATGGCAGATGCCTTTTACAGCCTCTACCCAAAGTAGCTTTGGTTCACATTTCCTTGGCCAAGGCACGTTCACGGTGTCACTCATTTAGGACACCGAGAGTGATATCCTCTCAGAGAATATGAAACAGAAAAAAAGCAAAAAATGTTAGTACTGTCTACCATGATTGGAGCTGAGAACAGAAATGAGTAAAGTGTGGATTCAGTCTTCAGGGGTTCAAAGCCCAGTGAGGGAGAGAAGTGTTGAAACTCAGTGTTGAAAAATGGTGCACATTACACAATAGATTGTCCGAATTCCAACCGGAAGACAGAGAGTACCTTGACGGCTCTGAACTCACCTCTCAGTATTCAATGACTGCAGTAGAATTTTCGTATGGAGGAGAAATGAGAGGAGAGCTGGTCTGTGTCACTTTGGTGAAGGTATGGTGTGGCTTGTCTATGCACATGTAATGCTTAAAATAATAGTTTGTGATCAGCTGTAAGAAACGGGCTTACTTGCTTTCTGAGACCTCAAGAAATAGAAGCAGCCTGTCAGCTGTAGAACCAATCTGCTGGTACATGAAATGTAGCACACTATTGTTTTGATGAAGTCTTGCTAAAAATACTTGACTGAGCAATTATGCTACTGACAGTTAGTTCTTTGATCTCAAAAATTAGAGTTGCTGTTACAGAATGAAGAGAACAAAGCCCCTTGTGAAATAGCGATCAGTTAGGTATTAGGCAGCACAGGCTGCAGAGACAACTCTCTGGCCTGCCCAGAGTCTGACTTTCTTTCCAGTGAGTATGGAGGTGAGTGTGTGTTAACTTTTTGGAGAATGTCTTTATAAACAAAGGAGACAGTGTCCTTCTTGGGTCCGACACAGCCATATTCTTGTCCTCTTGCACTCACACTGGTCATGCTCACCCCAGGGCCTTTGCTCTGTGACTTTTACTCCCAAACTTTCTTTATTCCTCAGCTATGAGTTGCCCCAAAGCCATTTTGCCAGGGGGCTTCTTGGCTTTGCTCTTTAAGATTGTCTTCTACCCCTACTGTATCTGAGGCCTATAGAACCTTCAAGCATAAGTAGGGAGAGTTGGCTCACTTCTTTCATTTCCCTCAGTCCTCCTCCTCAGTTAGTCTGGTTTATTCCTCACCACCAGAGTAAAGCTGCTCTTCATAAGCTGTAGCTTTTGTAATCAAGCAAACTTAGTTTTATAGAAGGGCTTGTAATGTGCTCCTTACTGTGTCTCACATGAGTGCCTGGGAACCTCTTCATGCACTGCATGTCCACATAGCCCAGCACGTGTAACATTGTTGTCACTGACAGTTCACAGAAGCACTTGACTAGAAAGCCCTGTCTGACTGGTGTGCTTAGTGGAGACGGGAGAGGTGAAGGCCAGGCAGCCACTTGTGCTCAGTCCTGATTATAGAAATGTCCTGTTCTAAGGGGAGTGAGAGGTCAAAGTTCTGTGAAAAATGGTTCTGGTCGCCTCTGTGAATTCCTCTGGAAAGGAATGTAATTCAAAAATAGTTCAGAGACTCCAGGAAGACTGTTAATGTGAGAAATCGTCTTTGGTTGTTGAAGTTTCTTCTGTAATAGAAAGACAAACATTTCTTAGGATGACTTTTAAATGACAATTGCTAACTTTCAGAAGTTTTTTTTTTTTCCTACTCAAATGATTAAGTAGCCAACCTGTAGCTGTTCACTTGCCTACTTTGTGACTCTAGGCAGATGGAAATAGAGCCCCCCGCCTTGTCCCCACTTTATACCTGTCTGGTGCCAGGCTTAACTTCTTAAGCCAGCCTCGAAAGACAAGTCCAGTGGAAGAGCTAAAATGGGAGGCAGGGCTTGGGAAGAGAGAGGGGGTGCTGTTCAGTAGGGAACATCATCCATCCTGACTTTCCATGTCTTAGATTTCTGTGTGCTGAGCACAGGAAATGTGGCGCGCAGATCTTCGTACCTGCTTTTCACTAGTACCTCCGATGGAACAGTGAGCTTGGAGGCTGACCCCGCTCCCCAATCTTCTTGAATTGACAAAAACAATCGACTCACTATTTTAGTACCAACACATGTGTCCCCACTAATCCTTCCTCTCCTGTTTGTCAGGTGTCTAGTCTGCTCCCCAGCCTGGTAAAGTGGAGGCTCTTTTGTGTGTGCACTCCCTGTATGATTGGATCTGGGGTAAGGCAGTTAGAGAAACTGAAAATCCTAGCAGAATGCTGGGCTGCAGGTCAGCTAGCAGAGTGGTTGGAAGACTGGCACCAGACTTCAAAGGGGTCAGGAACCAAGTCACTTTCTAGGGGCAGACAGATGCCCAGCACAAGCAGTGGAACCAACCAGCCAGAGCTTCTCTGGTACTCACTTGCTGAATGACAGCTGCACTGTGCTTCCAAACACAGCCATGAGGAACAATTTAGTGTTTGTAAAACGTGCTAGAGCAGTGATCAATAAAGAACAAGTTTAGCAAGTACACATCGATCAGTGAGATTATGTGTATACAGTTGGCCTCTGGTTTAGGATGGCTCAACTTATATGGTCATGTGAAAGTAAAACCACATTCAGCAGAATCCAAGTTCGCATTCTGAATATGGATCTCTTCCTGGGCTAGCCATGCAGCACTGAAACTCTGACTGCTGGATGTCAGGGCTCCAGCACCCCGTTGTCGATGCCGTCAGTAGGGAAGTCTGCCCATATTTCTTAGTGTGCTGTGTAACTAAGCTAGTATGACCAGAAGGTCAGGTGCATTGAATGCAGCTTAGCCTCAGGCTATTTTCACTGGGAATGGAGCCCCATGGCCAGGTGAGAAGCTCCTGCATGCATGAATGTTGCCAGTGCTCCAGAATTCATGCCAAATGGTCCCTAGCTGCAGGTGCACCCTCCTTGCCCCCACTCCTGCCCTGTCTGTCTGCCTTTCTGCATATGGCTCATTGGATCTTTGTCCAAGGACTTTGGTTCAGTCCTTCACAGTCTCTAGAGTTAGGCTCTTATTTTCATCTACTGCTGTATTAGTTAGTTTTCTATTACTGTGATAATATTACAACCAAAAGCAGTTTGGGGAAGAAAAGTCTCCTTTTCCTTCTAGTTTGTAACATGCCATTGAAGGAAGCCAAGGCAGGCGCTCATGGTAGGAACGTGGAGGCAGCAACTGAAACAGAGACTGGGGAGAAGTGGTACTTACGGACTTGCTTTTCTTGGCTTGCTCAGCTGCCCTTCTTGTACAGCTCAGGACAACCTGCCCAGAGATAGTGTTGCCAACACTGGGTTGTGCCCTTCCACGTCAATCAACCATCAAGAAAACGCCCTATAGACTTGCCCATAGACAGTCTGATGGAGTCAGTTCCTTGTGCCCTTACAGTTCCTTCCTTTCCAGGTGACTTTAGTTTGTGTCAAATTCGTAGAACGTCACCAGTAAAACTACCTTATGGATAGTGTAGTCAACACTTTCTGCAGTTTTTCTGTTATGTTTTTATGATCATTAATGAAATTGCCTTTTTTTTCTGTCATCTGTCAGTTTGTAAAACGAGAAACAGCCATAATGGAAACTCATAAATCAATCATCCTACTCTGAGAAGGCATCTGGAAACGTCTGCCGTATGAACTGTAGCATCAATGCTTAGAATTGAAAAAGAGCAGGCAGACTTGGCATCGCTTATCTTTTTGTTCACAGAAAGTCGTATCAACTCATCCTTTTGTTGTTGTGCAGTGTTGGGAACTGAACCCTTGGCTTTGCACATGCTGGTCAAGTGCTCTACCTCTGATCTTCATCCCAGCCCTTTCTCCATTCTCTTGATGACCCAGTGTTGACTTTCGTGTAAGGCTGTTAGGAGTGCTGGGTGCTTTGGAAAATTCAGAATAATATCTATTTATGGAGACACTTTACTTAGAAACTAGTGGTGAGTCTATACCTGTGCATTGCCTATGCTGTCTTGGGTGTTAAGACTGACTGGTCAACTGGTTTCTTTTCCCCCCTCTTCCTCCTTGTCTTCCTCTTCCTCCCTCTTTTTTGTCCTTGTCCCCTCCTTCTCTCCCTTCTTTCCAGACATAGTGGCACATATAAAATCTAGGCAATGATGAGCAGCCTGGTTTTAGCTCTAAGTTACTTAAATATATTTCTGTTGAGTATCTTAAACATTCCAAATAGCTTTAAAAAGTGGAATCTTTTTTCATTGCCAGTTTAATACAAGAACTGTAGAATTGTTGTAATGAAATGTTAACATTTGATATGAGTGTTTATTTAAATCGCAGAATGTAGTGGGATCGGTTTGGTTTCCTGGCAGACATGACATCATTCATTTCAGATACACTGTTAATGAATAATCAGTAATTGTATAAAATATACTCTACCAACATCTGCAGCATCTTGCAATGTTCCTCTGATGCGGGATTCCCCTCTGTATGCTGTGATTACCGTTAATGAATAAAGAAACTGGCTTGGCCTATACCAAGCTAGAACTTAGTTGGGCAGGGAAAACTAAACTGAATGCTGGGAGAAGGAAGGCGGAGTCAGAGAGAAGCCATGTAGTCCTGCTGGAGACAGACGCCAGAGCTTTAGCTGGTAAGCCACAGCCACATGGTGATACACAGATTAATGGAGATGGGTTAAATTAATATGTAAGAGTTAGCCAATAAGAAGCTAGAGCTAACGGGCTAAGCATTGATTTAATAAATACAGTTTCTGTGTGGTTATTTTGATTCTGGGCAGCTGGGACGAACAAGCAGCCTCCTTACTGCATTTTTCTGCTCCGGCCTAGATGAGCATGAGGAGGCCAGTGCCAGGGTGGCTACGGTTCTATGGCATTGCCTGCCAGCTGATAGGACTGTGGATGTGCACTTGTCATCCAGCGGGACTCAATTGAGGGCTGTGTGGAAGCAATTGCCTGCCACGAGTCATGGAATTAATTTATCACTGGAACACTTTTGAAATCAAATTTCTCCATGGGTGTCACATCAATGAGACTATCATGAATCTTTATTTCAGAAATGTGGGTGAGAGGCAATGTCTGTTCTCTGAAATTGGGTTGGTCCTCTTTTTCAACTTTATCTGTATGGCTTTGTTTATGCTGAGGACTTTTTGTTGCCTTTGGTACACATGAGAGGGATGTTGGTGTTCACATAGCCCAGCTAACTCCCCAGGCTTCATTGGTTCGTAAGCCCATTTTTAGAATTGCCAGTGAAATCTGCCTGAAATGAAGGGGAGGTTTTGCTGGCATGGCACAAATCATAGTAACCTGCAGGCAACAAGGTAGCATCTTGGAAGATAGCCATCATCCTTGGGGTGTGTAAGCCATGGGCTTAACCATGGTTAGTTTTGGAGATTATCATATTCAAGTAAGTTATGGATTTCAGGGTCCATCGACTGTAGCTCTTAACTGATTTTATTTTTAATTATGGTAAATGCATTTAGTGTATGTTACCAGCAATACCATTTTCAGTGTATTGTTCCGTGGCATGAGACACATTCACCTTGTTGCACAACCTTTCTCTAACATCTTCTATGACTTTAAAGCCAGCTAGGAATAAAGCCTTATTACACATGTGCTTAGATTTAATAATACCTTACTGTTCTAAGATTTCCCACTACTTTGAACAAGTGTCTTTTAGCTCACGACTTTTGCAATATGTAATTGACATAGAAGGAAATCCTTGGTCACCTGCTCAATTCTGTCCTCTTTCCAAATATACTTTCTTCCTCCTTGAAAGTTCTTGATTAACTCAGTACTTCCTATAACTATTTTTATTTCAAGGAACTCACATAATACCAAACTGAAGAGGGTGTAGAAACAAGCTTCCACATACCTCAGATACTGGTGAGTTGTAGACTTCTTAGAAGATAAAGAAGAAAAGTTAAACCGTTCAGCTTTATATCCCAGCCATGAGTTTTGAAGCAATTTCCAGTCTAATTTAAAGACTGCTGTAGGAGCTGGAGGGGTGGTTCAGAGGTCCAGAGCACTTGTCCTCTTACAGAACACCCAGGTGGTTTGATTCCCAGCACCCAGGGGCAGCTTATAACGATCTGTAACTCAATACCAGGCATCCAGTGCCTCTCTGGCACCAGCCACGTACGTGGTGCACCAGCATGCAGGCAAGGCACCACACACATTAAATAGATAAACAAGCAAACAAATAGATAATTTTTTAAAGAGTTGTGACAGGTTTTGTATGGAGAAGTTGTCCATTGTACATATATTTTGAGGCTCTTTACAACTGCTTTCCCTGCCTAAGGCTACTCACTAATTTCCCTGTCTATATGCTCAGACCAGAACACTGCACTTTCTTACATAAAATGGAGAGTTGACATTTAGAACTCAGAAAGGGGTGTGATGGACACATACACAGGGCCATGAGGCAGGGAAGACACTTAAGTTCTTGCTGATGCTTCAAAAGAATCTAGTTTAAGCAATTTTTATTCGCCAGTCTGGATCTACAGAAGGCATCTTTAGAAGGAAAGCTTCAGCCCAATGAGACGATTAGCCATACCCAAGAGGAAACAATAAATAACATTTAATGATAAAAAGTGGGAAACACACAACACAGCAAAATAACTGGAATTAATAAACAGTGCTCAACAATAACTCTCAATATTAATGATCTTAATTCTCTAGTAAAAAGATTTTATTAGGAAACAGGATCCTGGGCTAGAGAGATGGCTCAGTCATTAAAGGCTAGGTTTACCACTAAATATATAAGAAAACAGAATCTTTCTGCTAAAAACATATTGTATGAACATTTTTTAAGGGGCTAGAGAGATGGCTCAGTGGTTGAAAGCACTTTTTCCTATAGTGGACCAGGGTTCGATTCCTAGCAACTACATGGCGACTCACAATCATCTGTAATTCCAGTTCAAGGAAATCTGACATCCTCTCTGACCTCTATGGGCACTAGAAACTCATGTGGAACACAGATATACATGTGAGCAAAATGCTCATACAGATAAAATAAATCTCAAAAATTAAGAAAAACTTTAAATTAAATAAAAAGAACCTATTGCTCTATACACAGTGCTAATTATCAGTTCAAAAAAAAAGTGCTTTGCACATCCAGGAGTGGGTAGTGAGTGTAGCAGCAGCCAGGGAGCTGGAAGGTTGATCCCCCTGGAAATGACGCTGACTTTGTGCTCTCACATCACGTGTGCCTCTCCTACTCTTCACGTAGGAACTGAGGCAGAACTGGACCGTGTACAGACGAAGTCCATCATTAGGACTGTTTAGCTTTGCAGTATTTGCTTCCTGAATTGTGTGACTGTTACAGAGCAGTGACAGGGCAGAGTAACTGAGAGCTTCAGCAGATTGGCCACAGAGCAGACCTTCTGGGTACTGGGGTTACTGGAATAGAACTCTGGCAGAAGCCAGTTGTGGCCTTTACTCACGTCTGGCCACTTGGAAGGGGAAGGTTGGTTTGTGTCTTCCTACACTGTGGTTTGAATGTCTCCTCCAGGTTCCTCTTGTCTCTTTCCTCTCCTGGCGGGCTTCTTCCGCTGTTGCTTGGTCTCAGCCATGCTTATGTCTGCTTAGGGCAGGCAGGGTCATGGGGCGGGCATCACAGACCAGGAAGGGTACTGCATAAATAGAACTTTCCTAGAAGTGTCGTCAGCCTGTCTTACTTTCATAGGTCTCACCCAGGGATCTCCCTGTTCTTCTCTCCATCCGTGAATACCTCAGAGACCTTAAGTTTGGATTTCCTTCTAACTGGACACATGCTTGTTTTGTATAAATATTTAAACATTACTGTCTTAATTTATGAACTTTACTTCTTAGGGTTGGAGGTGGCAGAATGGTGAAAGTAGAGATTTTGTCTTTTTAAAAATTATTGTTATGTGTGTGTGCCTGCATGAGTTTATGTACACTACACATGTGCAGATGCCAAGGGAGGACACAGAGCATTGGATACCCTGGTACTGGAGTTATGTGTCATAGTGTGAGCTGCCTGAAGTGGGTGCCAGGACCTGAGCTCAGATCTTCAGCAAGAGCAAGAGCACACTTATGGCCCCTGGAGAATTTGTTTTATTTTGTAGATTTTTCTTCTTTTTTCTTTTAAGATTTTATTTTATGTATATTAGTGCTCTATCTGCATGTATGCCTGCATGCCAGAAAAGGGCATTAGATCTAATTACAGATGACTGTGAGCAACCATGTGGGTGCTGGGAATTGAACTCAGGAATTCTGGAAGAGCAGTTTGTACTCCTTACCACTGAGCCATCTCTCCTGACCAGATTTTGATTCCTTTTTTAAAAAATTTTTTTTGAATATTTATTTATTTATTTATTCATTCATTCATTTATTTATTTATTAGGTATACAATATTCTCTCTGTGTGTATGCCTGAAGGCCAGAAGAGGGCACCAGAC
>LOEQ01003823.1:167833-189330 GCA_001685075.1 Bramus lutescens
GTGTGTAGGAACGTGGCTTTCCATTAAATATTGGAAGGGGGAGAGAAGTGTGTGCAGGAAGTCGAAGGCACCTGCAGTTGTTTCAGCCTGAGGAGCTGAATTGGTATTGCTGCTCCCTTGTTGCTCCTGTTGACTGTATGTCAGGTGCTCTGTTTTAGGCACCTGTTTGGTTTAGTTCCCTGACCAGGATGTAGGAGGCGAACTCACATCTGAACCTGATTTGTCTGCTGCTGACAAGTCACTGGGTGAGCCGGCTAGAGGGTAGGCTTGAGGGAAAGAGGATCTCACAGTTGTGAAATCTAATGGAGGTGGTTCAACATCTAGACAGCTTTAAAATTAGCTGCCTCCCATTAGCACATGTGTCCTGAGATGGCAAATGATAAATAGATATATTTGGGAATGTTGGATTAAACAGGTTTAATTACTGTAGGGATTCTCCAATGCCTTCAAAAAGCTTATGCTTTTTTTTTTTTAACTTGTTTGGTTTTCGAGATAGGGTTTCTCTGTGTAACAACACTGGCTGCCCTAGACTCACTCTGTAGACCAGGCTGGCCTCAAATTCAAAGATACTCATCTGCCTCTGCCTCCCAAATTATGGGATTAAAGGTGTGAGCCACTATGCCTGCCCTGCAGTTTTTATTTTTAAGGAGACTCAAGTAAGCAACATCTTCGTCTTGATTTTGCCCATGTAATCCTCTCTAGGGGGACCTTTGTTGTTGTCAGGAAGGTTTGAATTAGAAATGCTTGTTGCAGTAAGTGAGGTCAGTATCTAGGTTGTATGGAGTGGCCTTCCCAAACTTTGCTATGAGTCCCTTAGACCCTGGTTCCCTCCATCCTTGAAATGAGTGTGTGTGGCCCTGTGGAGATGAAGTGTTAGTATGGCACAGAAACACTGTGAGGCGGGTACTGCTCGTCCCCAGGCCTTAACATGGGAGGAGTCTGTAGGTAAGAGCTGTTGACTGTCATTGGAGATGGATAGAGATGGCTGGAGGAAGGTAACGTTTTCCATGTGGGTTCTGTAGCATTCCAGGAGTCCATTGGAAGGCTCCTAATGAAGGAAGAACAGAGTGGCAGGTGCCAATGCTTTTCACATTTCTCTAGAAGGGGAATTTCCAGGGGAATCCAGAGTACTAGAGATCCCCTTGAATTCCAAAAACGCCTGAATGTACTGTTATGCCCTGCAGGTTACATAGTCTGTTTCTGGCTGGACAGATCCTGGGTGTGTTTGCTTGTGTTGCAGTAGAAGGTTCCAGGAGGAGACACAAACTGACCAAAGATTATGATAAACCTGGTGCAGGGCTCATGCCTCTAATCACAGCACTGAGACCGTATCTCAAGTTGAAGACTAGCCTGGACTATATAGTGAGTTCAGGACTAGCCAGATAGATAGTGCACCCCTGTGTGACAAAAAAATGAACAGAGAGTGATTTTCTAGAGAAAATAGTAAATGTCTAGGCAGAAAATGTAATATAGGAAGTGGACTTAGGGCATGATTTGGTGGAACTAGAAGATATAAATTAGTATCAAAGAGTTGGGAAGGGAAAGGATGTATAGATGGACCCTTATCGGCTACAGTTCCACTTGTATTTGGCACAAAGCCATTACTCTTTGAGCAAGTTTCATACTTTGAAAGTGGAGTTTGGATCCTTTGCCAGGTTAGCCTTATGTGAGGTATAGTACTTTCTTAAGACTCTTGTCAGCAACAACTCCGAGTCACCCTTAGAGCTGTGTAGGACAGTGTTGGGGGGCCAGTAGCAGTCAGTTGGATGCACTTCTGATTTACAATGGGCCTATGTGGACATAGCCTCATTGTAAGCTGAGAAGCATGTCTACTCAGGACAAGAAAGCCATTAGAGTCAAAGCAGTGTGATCCAGACTAAGAAGGAATCATAGAAAGTGACTGTAGAATCTGATCTTAGTAGATGAAGAGAAACAGCAGGTGCCATACCATATGACAAGGGCATACAGCAGGAGATGTGGATAGCATTCTGATTCATCCCTGGGAAAGTAGAAGGAAGTGAAAGAGGCTGATGTGGCTGTAAAGTGAGCGTTTGAAAGAAAGACATGTACAAGAAGGTTGGGGGGTTGTGTGACCCCGAAGAAAGTTTCACAAGACTGCAAGACTGAGTGCTAGCTAACCAGAGGCTGCAAAGTGACAGAAGGGCCAGCTCACTCACACCTTTGTCAGTGGCCAGGGCAAAAGAGAAGGGAGCCCTGCTCCTCATAGTCAGCATTAAGGAGCTGACGGTGAAGTTAACTATGATGGGCTCTGAGAACAGTGATGCTTGGTTTTAAACTAGGATTGCCTGCAGTTGGTAGAAAGTGTTCCTTAGTGACTTCAGGAAGCAAGAAAAAGGCTATGTGGCACTGAAACTACACACGAAGCCATAATAGAACCCAAGAGTGTACACGGAAGACTTCTAACTTTATGTTCGCTCTCTCTGATACATGTGTTTGTGTGTATGTAAATATTATCTTAGGCAGAATCTTTATGTTTGCTCTCTCTGATACATGTGTTTGTGTGTATATAGATATTATCTGAGGCAGAATCTCTATGCTTCCCAGGCATGTCTTGAACTAAGGATTTCTCCTGCCTCAGCCTTCTGCAGGCTGGGACCACAGATGTCTACCACCACGCCTGGCTGATTCCCTTGAATTCTAAAATGAAATAGGCATTAAAAGACGTGGTGAGCACCGAGGACGAGACCTAGTCATAAGTGGGAGATAACTTTGGAGTAGATGGCAGGACTTTTCTCAGGTCACTATCGGGTGAGACTTTTGTTTGTGTAAGAATCAGCTGTCCTTAGAGTCCATGTGGCAACAGCACGCAGACATTCGGACCCATCTGGGGGACGCCCTGATTCCAGCCGCACAGCACCACTGAGTGAGTCTGTGTCAGCTCTTCCGGGCTCCTGGTATAACTACTAGGACTGACTCTGATGGTCCAAATGGGTGAGCATGGAATGGTGCTTGAAGTGAAATTGTGGGGATGGTGTGAGAAGGATGCTCCCCTCATCTGCCATGCACGGAATGTGAGTGGAAAGATGAGGTTCTGTCCCTTGAGAAGTTTGTAAGCTAGCATGTAGATCCACACTCCTGCACCCTGTGGGAGTTTACTGGGTGCTGGGCCCAGTGCTGGGCAGTAATGGAGCACAGTCATCAGCCAGGTGCTGTTCTATGCTGTTTATGTGATTTAGAGTCTGTGGTCCTCAGGGTGCAGGCTCCTGACCTCCTCCAGCATCATCCCCCTCTGAGAACTCATTAAAATTCAGATTCCCAGGTTCTACCCTAAACCCAGAAAAGACAAAACTCTGTAGGGGCCCAGGGATATGTCATTACACTGTCTACTACATAATGAAAGTTTGAAATCACTATTTTTATTCATTATAACAGTGTTATAAGTAAATTTTATGCTACCTACTTAAAGGAGTAGACCCAGTGCTGTAAGGAAGGTAACTTGTGTACAATACAAGTTTTTAGGGGTGGGCTGTATTTTGAATGTATTGTGAATGCAGGGCTCCATTCTTGTTCCTAAGCACCATGCATGGCTGCTTCTCAAGAGAAAGTGCAGGGCAGAGGACTGGGCTGAAAACAGCAAATCTAAGGGAGGATTAGAAAGGTAGGCATTTCCACTTTACTAATACATAGTAAAAGTTAAACACGGGCCATGCGTCTTAGGGCACTGGAAGCGTCTTGAAGTAAAACACATGGTAGACCATGTCTTCCCGGTTTGTGTGGTAAGAGCTGTGTCTGAAGTCTAAAGAGCTTTGGGAGCACTAAAGGGAACTCTGAAAGGAGATGTGAGCATGCATGAATGTGTTGTAACATGAATTGTGTGAGTCATTCCGGCATAGCTTTGAGACACCATTGTGTTCCCCTAGATTTCCTAGTGCTTTTGTATGTCCAGTCCTCATCAGGCACAACTGCAATCCCAGCACTGGGAGCACTGAGGAGAAGGGTGGCAACCTTAAGGCCAGCTTGGGCAGTTCTTTTGGCTTTTCATAAACATCAATTTTAGCAGATTACATACCAGATATTTTAAAGAGCATCCTTCAATTTGAAGTTAACAGGTATCCTCTCATGAAGTTCAGATATGCATTTTGTTAGAAATACTGAAACACTTGATTTTCTCAGTCCACATATCCGGAGAAAGATAATGTCATCTTGTCACCTGATCTGTGATTATTTTTGTCATGTGACTTGTGATTTTTTTTAAGCAGTGACTGTTTTCCTACGAGCTTCTTGTCTTGTGTGGAGATTTGTGGACACAGTGGCAAGGATCCTGTGTCTTATTACATGGTTTCCACATTTTAGCCTCTGCCCACAGCATTGTCAACAGCCTCTGCCACTGTGGTGTTTGCTTCAGTGTTATTTCCATTTTAGTCTTTGGATTATACTTAGTAATTGGAATTGTTCTATGATGAAGGTGTGACATTTCTACCCATACCCACCCACTTTTGAATTACTTACTGACACCCTGTGGACTCCAGGTTGTGTTATAATTCAGCCCTTCCATGATTTATTTTGCTGTTCAAAAGGTTCTGCATTTGAGCTGTTCTGTGAGCTGTTTCGTGCTGGCTGCTATAGGAAGGGTCTGCCTTGGTCTCCAGGTGTGACTAACAGGCTCATGTTAGTAAATGGACGATTCATTGACGAGGGGGAAGCGTCCTAATTTCCCCATAACTCCTGGGTACTTGCTCTCTACATTTTGGATTTTCTGTGATCACATTAACTACAGATGTACACTCCGGTGGGGGAAAACTATTGTCTTGTTTGTAAACACAGCCAAAAATAAAGATATTTTTTCTCAAGGACTGAATAAATATAAGTTGCTGAAGCTTTATGGTTTGTTTCTGTTGTATCTGTTGTAGTTTTCCCTAAGTATCTCAAGTAGGCAAGGTTATGAATGCTTGTAATTCCTACCAGAACTCACTTTACTTTTCAGCTTTAGTGTTTAAGTAGGGATACATGTTTGTAGTCGTTGGAGCCCTTTAGTAATGGGAGGTCAAAACATGTTTATGCTATTAAGAGGGTACAGCTTTCTGAAGGTGCGTGGGTTTTGTGCTCTCTGCAGACATGGGAAGACTGCCTAGGGTGGGCTATGTCCAGTGTGGGGTTTTACAGAAAGTGCATACTGTTTGAGCAGGCGTTTCTATTCACTAACTATTGTGAAATTATGTTCAGATCTCAGTGCTATTGACAGCTCCCCCTTCCTTCATCAAGGTGTGTGATGAGGTAATGTTTGTACTAAAGTTTCAAATAGTCATGAAGTCACTTACTCATTTATATTTCTTTATTCTAAATTGTGTCTGCGGCACTGTGTACATGTGATTGCAGTTGCTGAAGTCCAGAAGAGTGGATCAGAGCCCCGGAGCTGGAGTTACAGGTGCTGTGAACTCTAATGTGGGTGCTGGGAACTGAGCCAGGATTCTCTGGAGTAACAGCAAGTGCTCTGAACCATTGAGCTGTCTCCCTAGCACCAAATCATTGAGTTTTTTACCATTTTATTCAAACCTTGCCATACATTCAAACTAACTGGGGGTTGCGGGAAGGGGGGAAACAATGCAGATCCTACTCCTTGAGATTTGAATTCAGTATGCTCAGCGTGGAACCATGGTGTTTTCTCCAGGGACTTCTATGCCATCCAGGCTTGGGACCTGCTGGATCTAGCAGGTATTATTTGTAAGCCCTCTCCCAGGACTGAGAGTGACCCCAGGACCTGCACGCTAGGCAAATACCTCTCAGCGACATTGCTCAGCTCCTTGGGTGACTTCTTACTGCATTCCCTGAGTATGGATAGGCAGCTGGTATTGTAGTGGGAGGAGCCTCAGGTGTGTAGCTGCTAGTAAAGCTGCCCACATACTGTAAGCAACCCCAAAGACAGACTTAGGTGGAACCATTCCTTTACTGTGCCTTTTGTTCCTTGTCTGAGGTAGGTACAGCTTTGTCACCTCTTTGGAAAAGTCACTCAGCCTAGGCCTTTGTCACATGGTTTAAATCACAATGTTCTATGTTAAACTGTGTATTCATGGAATAGCAACTAAAGGTAGACTTGGGTTTTAACTTCTTTTTAGTTTAGTTTGTCATCTATATTTACTTCAGAGTTTCAGAGATTGTCATTTTGTGTATGTAAAACATTGGCACGTAGTCGAAACTTGCTTACTATTACTTAGTGACATGTGGCATGTTGTTGACTTGGTCTCTGCAGTGGCTCTCGTTTCATTTCTCTGGGACTTCATTTGTCTGACAATCGAGCCTCTTACCTGTACAAACAGGAATGAGGGGATGCTGTTATGAAGAGATGCTTAAGGTCAAGGGGGTACTCAAGAGTCTGCTGCTTTCTGTTCCACTTTCTTTGATGAAGGTGCTCATGTCAGTCACATATACATGTGCACGCTCCTGTTGTCATTAGTGCACACCTGGAGGCCAGAGATGAGTGTGAATATCCTTCCGGAACCATCTACCATCTATGAGACAAGGTCTTTAATAAGAGTGGAAACCTCTCATTTGGCTATGCTAGCTCGCCAGCCAGCCCAGAATCTGCTTGTTTCTTGAGGGCTGGGGTTACAGGCATGCTTCACATGCCCAGTTTGTTTACTTGGGTGCTGGAGCTCAACTCATATCCCCATGCTTGCATGGCAAGCATGTTACCAACTGAGCCAGCTCCCAGCCCTTTTCATTACTTTGTAAAAAGTGTGTATGTGTGAACAACTTTGAATTAGTTCTTCATTTCAATCTTTATATGGCAAAGACTTTACCTACTGAGCCATCTCATCAGCCTTCCTTCTTTCTTAACACATGACAGGTCAATGGAAAAATAGAATTTAGAGCACATCGTAGGCTTAGGTGCGATGGCACTGTTTAGAAGATTTTCTTACAAGTGGCCTGTGTGTGGGTGACTGGCTGTTGTTATGGGTGTGTGCCTAGGAGGCCCACAAGATAGTGTGGGCCCTAGCTGCAGCCAGAAGGAACAGTTACTCCCTGCCCACTGCAGCAGCTTGTGTCTGTCACCTATTTTCATTACATTGAACTTTCCGTGACTATGTTATTCTAAAACTTATGAATAGTGGGATTCTGTTCATGGCCATAAGAAGAATCCACAGTCTTAGATGCTGCCAGAAAGTGACAGCCTTTATTGTTTTAGTCTATGATTTCTTGTGTGTCCACTAGTTAATTATGAAGCTTTCTGGATTCCTAGATTGTGATGTTCAGTGTGTTTATCCTATGAGTCTACCTTCATAGTCTGTTTATTCACTCCAAATGAGGACTGGGACAGTGGCCATGTCACTAGTCAGTCTGGGTCTCCTTGTGGGTTCATTTAGTGATAGGGCGGATTGCACTTCCGTAGTGATTGAAGCAATTCAGTTTTTCTTCTTATGGAATCTCTTTCCTTGGCAACCTAAATGGAATCTAAGGGTAGTGTTGAGACATCTCCTTTAAGAGTTGATGAAACATGAACCCTATGTCTCTAGTTTAGTAAGACTTCGTGTACAGACTTCCAGGTGCGTACTAATAACAACACACACAATGCACATGACTTCCATGCTTGGCTCCTGGACAGTTGTAGCTTCACTTTCGTGGGCACCCACCTAAAATGCAGTAACGTATAGCTGCCGATCAATTGTCTTTTTGAGTTAAGACATCACTCCTCTTCTTGATGACTCATTAGCGTACAATAAAGGACTGCAGGTCTCTAATCCATGTTTAAAATATTAAATTTCTCTGGGTTCATTTAAAGAACGATTTTATGTTATTCATTAAAATACAAAGGAGGGCCTAGAGAGATGACTGAGAGGTTAAGAGCACTGCCTGCTCTTCCAGAGGCCCTGAGTTCAATTCCCAGCAACCACAGGGTGGCTCACAACCATGTATAGCAGGATCTGATGCCTTCTTCTGGCATTACTTGCACATAGAACACTCATATGCCCAAAATCAATCAATCAATCTTTAAAATAAATTAAAAAGGAGGAAAATATTTTGAACTAAAGTCCATTTTCATTCATGTTGTTAGGCTGTCTGTGGGATGTTTATGCCTTTCCGAATCAGTGCACCTATAATAAGTAATTCCTGGCAGTTGGAAATAATCAGGAAAAGGAACTATAACCTTTTCTGTTCATTTTATTCATGAGATAATAATGGTTAAAAGCCATTTAAAGAGAGTACACTTGGGTGGTACTCTCCTATAATCCCAGCACTTGAGAGGCAAAGGTGGGAGAATCATGAGTTTGAGGCTGCCCTGTCACAACCCCCACCAGGCCAACCAAAACGGAAGACATTTGGCATCAATAGAGTATCTCCCTGAGGATATAGAGCAAGCTGATGAGAAAATCAGGACCAAGAAGAGAGAATTCAAGGGTTTAAAGCTTATAGTTTGTGTTGTTAAACCCAAAGTTAACCTGTAAGCCCCACCTGCCCAAAGACCAGGTAACTACTTCCTGGGATCCTGGGATTGGAGCTCTTGGAAACTAACAACAAAGCTTCATGGGAAAGTGTGCTTACCCCTATGGGTCTTTGTTCGTATAAGCCCCACCAACACATGTCTCAAGGCCACTCACCTCGAAAGTTCCCTGGTGATGGTCCTGACCAAATTCCATCTTGGTCAGTATTTAAAATTTTTTCTTAAAAGCTTCCTTAAATTAAGCCAAAGTGGTAGAACTGGTTTTTTGTTGTTGTTGTTGTTTGTTTGTTTGTTTGTTTGTTTGTTTCTGGAAAATTTCAGGATTAAGAGTATCTTCTGGTAAAGGAGTTGTAGAAATCAGGGAGTGTTCTTGTGTTTGTAGAAGCTTTCACAATGTCTCACAAGCAACAAAGTAAGTGCTTCATTAGTGTGGAATAAATAGAAGGAAATGGTCATCAGCTTCAAGAGATGAAGCGTGGGTGCACCGAGTGAGGAAGTGAGAGCAGGGCGTTCAAAGGTGGGGTCATAACAGCTAAGCCATGGATTAGGGGCAGATCTTGTAGAGGCTGGAGAGCAGTCCTCTGGGACTTCCCTGTATGGTGGTCCCCACATTCAGTGAAGAAGCAGGTCTCTCCTGGACCTCTTAACCCTGAGGTCATGAGGGAACCCCATGTTCTTCTTACCTTGTCTTTGTGACTTGATACTTCGGTCAGCATGGAACCCTAACAAGAAGTAGTCTCTACAAGAGCAGTTAGAAAGTTATTTTAAGTTTAATGGGTCAGTACTTCACTGAGATCCACAAAGAGCTCTGTGGCTTCCTGCTCTGAGGACTGCTATCCCTGGTGTGAGTGACATGTAGTTCCCCTGGGCATCACTGGAGGTTCTGACAATAGGACTGTGTTCTGCGAGAGACAAGCCTTGCTATGTTGCCTGTCATTCCCCAGGGACTAGCAGCTTATCTAACACCTTATCTTCCCAGCACCAGGAGCCCATCACTTCACCTACTCTCCTTACCTGTCTTTAGAAAGGGCTCTGGGGAGGGGGATTCTGTTTAGCTGGATCCTGTGACTGTCACCCTGAGAGCTGCCTGGTTTAGGATGGCAGTAGAGAGAAAGGCAAGTGGTTTGTTTCTTTGTGAAAATATTCCTGCCCAGTTTTTTTTTTCCTTAAGGAAGGCTTTTTCTTGGACTAGCTGATGTGAAGAATTTGTTTTTTGAACTGATTGAAACAATTTAATGAATACATGAAGACTGTCAGCTTTGTTCTGTCACAATTTTTTTCCCCAAAAATTCTCCTTGGTCTGGATAAAAAATAACTTGTCATGACAACTCATTACCATGGGGAAATCTGGTGTCTATGTAAGCTTTAAATCATTCAGTAATTGAAGCCGCTGTGTGGGCTCTGATGCCAGATCTGCCGAGGGCTCAGTGGGAGTGTGCATGGGCAAGGCCAGAATGGTAGGCATCGAAAACGGGGTGACTTACAAAAATTTCTTCTTTTAAGCAGTTGCAAATCTTTAGCAGAGTATTTATTAGCCTTTCTGGATAAAGAGTCAATACTTCCATTTGTTTAACCCGAGGATAATTTGTGTGGCAGCTATCGAGAGTGGAAAAGACTCAGAACAGGCAATTTCTTTTTAGGTTGAAATTTGGTAGAAGGTTCACATACCACAAAGTGATGACTGGGGGGGTGTTGGTAAGTGCAGCACATTGTTCTACAGAGTGGAGGTGGCAGGCTAAACACTGGACTCTCATAAGCATCAAATCTGAGAGCCCAGGTGTAAAGAGTCCTTAAACAAGGGTTGGGAGCTTAGTAAATGTTAGTTTCTCTGTTCTTCCTGAACTGCAGTGGGACGTGATAATGAGTCTCCATTGTGCTGAAGCATCTGTGGGTGACTGAGCTGCTGGCTAGATTGTTAGGTGGGGAAAATTAGCTCCTACGATTCAAACATTCAGCAAACACTTAGTTGATATGTGATATATAAAGAGCTAAATAAATGAATGGAAGGACAAACCTCTTTATGTAACATTGTATGCTTGGTGCCATGTGATCAAAGCACCATAGGGTACTCGCACAGATCCTGTATGTACCACAATGCTGGGTGCACAAATTCTGCAGGGTAAATGACACCAAACAAAGATCTCCAAAGAGTATCAACCCTCATTCCCATTGGTGGAATTTCACTGAAGAGAGAACTATCCAGTCAATGTCCTTATCCCGCTAAACACATAGGATATTACCTGGTCTTAGAAGCTAAGCAGAATCAGGTTGGTTAGCAGTTGTGTGGGAGGAATGGAAACCTGGACTCCAAGATCCTGTGGGTCCATCATGGAAGACAATAGATTTGAACAGAAAATGCTATGACTAGGTAGGGATGTGAGCAGCAGATTGTTCTAACATACATGTGTGCATATGTTTCTGGGTGGGTATACTTTTGTGTGCCCATGTGCAGACACATGTATGATTGTATGTAGAGGCCAGAAGACAGCTTTTGGGATCATTCTTAGGTGTTAACCACTTTGATTTTTGAGACATGGTCTCACTGGTCTGTAGCTTGCCAAGTACACTACATTGGCTGGTTAGTGAGTCTTAAGAATCCACCTGTCTTCACCCTCTTAGTTCTGGGCTCACAAGTGTATGCCACCATGCCCATTTCTTTCTTTAAATGGGTTATGGGGATCAAACTCAGGTCCATATACTTGCAAGGCAAGGACTTCAGAGAGTGATCTGTCTCTCTAGTGTCCCGACACTTAGATCCTCCAAATTCTTTATTTTCATCAGTTTCATGTATGTAAACCTATTATGAACATAATCTATAATATCCTCTCCAAGTCCCAGGGACACCTATATCTTAGAAAGTCCTTGTGGGATCGAAGAGAGATAACACATGAAGTGTGTAAGTGGCAGACTGTGGGGCTGAGGGGCTTGAGTTGACCCCTCTCAGCTACCGGTGACTCACCAAGAGGGAGGATGACTTTGGGAGATGTGTCTGCTGAAGTTTGAAGAGTGGTTTGGCGTGGGAGGGGAATGGGTGCATGTGGGGGGGAGCGGAACTGAAGGACAGAAAGATCTACTGAGAGGCTGAAGCAGCCTCTGAGGCAGAAATGAAAGAGGGCTGAATAGGTGGTGCAAGAGCAATAGAATCCCAGTCCCAGCTGCAATGACTTGAGGTGACTGAAGGCACAGCTTTCTGCATTACTGCTGCAGGCTGCACTCTTGGAGGCAGGAGCTGTTCAAGAGGAATGTCCTGCCTGATTGGCGTGAAAGTGACCCAGTGACCTTAGGAGAGCATATGGAGACTAATCCTGTGTGACCTGTGAATTGAGGTTTATTAAACTAATCTTTTAATAGACACAGGCCTGACACTTGCATGTGCTTTGCTTTTTTTTTCTTTGATTCAAGGTATCTGTTTGAGTCTAATTTTCCTCCTTTCCTTTTTCTTTTAAAATAGACTCTTTCAAGAAGAATTTCCAACCCATACCTTGAACATGCTTCTTCCCAGGTATGAAACGGCTTTCTCTTTTATTCTCTGTGTTTATAATAGTGTTTCACAGATGCTAGTGGAGAACTTTGGGTTACAGCTGCCTGAGTTTTGTAGGGATAATGTACTCATCACACCATCCTCCCTGCCAGGGAAGACCAATGAAGAAGTTTAGATTCCCTGATCATTGTCATGATTCAGGATTCTCATGACATAAGACACAACTATTTTCCACATGCTCTGTAGTAAGCCATCAGGGTGGTAGAGTACACATGCAACCTTTAGTTTTTGTATGGACGGAAACACAAGAGTTTATCAGTAGTATACATTGCACAGAGCACTTTAGTAAGAGGAGATGTATGTGTAGCTAGCTCTAAGAGCATTGTCCCTTCTGTGCTCAGAGAGAACCTAGGCAAGGCCTTTTCTCTCTTCCTCTTCCATGTGTCATGCACCTGGAGCGGAGCATGTGCTTGTCAGCTACTCATTAAATGCCTTGCAGATGACTCATTGAGTGAAACTTGTAGATGTCAGGACTGCTTAAGCATCAGCTGACTCATGCCTCTGCCTCAGTAACTTTCTGCCATGTATCTTGTTCAAGATTTGATTTTTAAAACATGCTCCCAGGGAATCATTTCTGGCCCTCTTCTCGTCAGATTGTATTCAAGTGATGAGACTGGGAGAATTAAGTATGGACACTTACTTTCTGGCAAGTCATAACCAATATATTATCAATTTGTTTGCTTTGAGAGATAATATAAACTATTTGTAGGTAAGAAATAGTTACTAATAGGCCTGAGGCTATAGAGCACTTACAGTTATAGAGCATTCACCTTGCTTTACAAGGCCCCATGTTCAAAACTAGCACAGCCAGAAAAGGAGTTTGACAAAAATCTAATGGGGCTGGAGAGGTGGCTCAACAATTAAGAGCACCAGCTGTTCTTCCAAAAAATGCAGGTTCAATTCCCAGAATCCACATGGTGGCTCACAACCATCTATAACTCCAGTTCCAGGAGATCTAATGCCTTCTGACTTTCAGAAGCATCAGGCACACACATATACAGCACCCATACAAACAAAAATACATGCAGGAAAAAATACTCATACCCATAAAATTAATATAGAAATAAATAAATTTCACAACATGAAAAGGGGAACAAACGGAAAGCTGTAAGCATAGAGCAGTGTACATTGATTTTCATGATCATTTATTTACCTCGTGAAGTTAGCCAATCACACTTTGCCTCCTTGGCTTCTGAAATAGCCTTGTGCTAAAGAAGAAAGTACAACAGAGGAAAGGAGGTGGTTTTGAAAATAGGGTTCAGTGCTCTCCAAGAAGCACCTCCCTTCCTCTCCAGGGACCAGAGACTCAGAGGGAGGAACGGGAAGATTAAGGAGAGAAGTTCAATGATATCTCTTTCTGAAAGATATAACTGTGAAGCACTGCAGATCACATCAGAACATTTGGAGTCAGCTGTGAACTCTGCCGTTGAGTGGAGCTTCAGGGCAAAGTAACATGCTATGGCATTGCATCCTGCTTTTGGTTGTTTACTAAGTAGGGAAGTATCTTCCAAGGGCTTTTATGTGCTTGGATTATAAATATGGCCAAGTCAGTAGATTAAACGATTTGCTTGTGATAAATCTATACAGATCAGATGACCCCAGTGTGCTGCAGTGACTGAAACATTATGTTCACAATGTGGAAATTCCACTCTGAAAACTTTGTCTTTTAAAAGAACATTGCTTATGATTATAGTTAAGTCCTTTACATTTGGAAAATAGCTATTATAGTTTAATAGCTTAAATGGACCAGCAGCTAAAGTAAAATAAGGTAAATTATTGGCCTATATAGCTTCTTAGGCTAAAATGGGAATTAGTCGTGATTCTTTATATGCAGCATGCTGTTGGGAGCTCACAGGCTGTCACATTATTGTTCTACATTTACAAGATTATTTTTCTTTTCTGCTTAGATTTATGGAGAGAATTCTTCTTGTGCAGGAAAAGCATTAAGAAATATTATTATTGTTCAAGCAGCTGACCTGATAAAGGACAGAGTAAACCTCAAGGGATTTTACAGGTAACACCATTTCTTAACACCTTGTCAGAAGCTCCCCTTGAGGGGAGAAAATCCACCCAGCCTAATTGTAACTCTGACCATAGAGTGTCAGGCTGTCTGGGTATCTACAGTTGGAGAGACAGATGTGCTCTGGTTGCTGTGGATCTGAAGGGTGTTTGCTTATGGCCGTGATTAGGTTTGTGGGTCTGCAAGGATATAAAATTCCTAACTACAAGGTTGTCTGTTTTTTGATTCTACACTGAGTACTTCAAGGAAACATAAGTCCCTCTACATTGGAAACACTGCCAAGTCTCTGGAAAGGCTGATAGGCAGAGAGAGAGAGAGCTGTTCAAATCCTCCAGGTGAGAGTGAGTGACATTCCACTCTGCAGTGTGGAGTGGGAAAGGCAATTGTCTTCATAGGCCAGTGAATAAGGCTAGCACTGTAAACAGTAAGGGCAGGATAGGTTCACGGCTAGTCTTAATAAATGGCTGGACCAACGGTGAGGTCGGGTGGAAAGTTTGGAAATGTGTTTCCCTCTTGTGGAATAGTAAAAGTATACTGTTACCTTTTTATTTTGCTACATGAAGATGAACTAATACTTAACTATACCAAAAGAAAATTATAAAAATAAAACCAAAAGCAAAAGCTACAACTTGCAATTACTTTTCTTAAAGAGATGACATTGAGAAAACAGAATAGGTCAGTACTCAGCTATTACAGGAAGGAGGACATGTTATCACAATAAAGGATGTTCCTTTAAGTTATAGAAATTTAACTCATAAAAAAATCATTTTACTATCCCTGTTGTTTTCATCTGCCACAGGAGGCTGGACTGGGAACTCCCAAAGCCTGCTCTAAGCAGTGTTTTTCCTCCAGCAAGGCTTCACCTTCTAACGTTTCCTTCGCTTTCCAATCAGCACACCCCACCTGCCCCACAATGTTCAAATATGTGAACCTGCAGGGGACAGTTCTCATTCAAGCCTCCACATCCAGCCACACTCAAGTTAAAATTAAAAGCAAAAGTAAATGACATTACATTATGTGTAGTCACATCTGACTCTTTAAAGCTAGCATTGTATTTGTAAGTCTTCATGTCTGGTTGTAAGCACGCTCAAATAGTTCATGTCAGTTACAGAAGACTTTGCTAATGTCTATGGTTTTAAGGCTTTTTGTGTTGTTTTAATTTGTTTGTGATCTCTGTGGGCATTGATTGAAATGGAGATGTACTAATCAGGTCTATGGAAAAATGAACATCCAATTTATAACTTATTTAGGATTTTACAGGAGCCTAGCAGGGAGAAAGTATGTGTTTTGTTGTAATGGGGAAAGAGCTACTTTTCTGTTAAACTCTAAGGACTGATGAACGGTCTAGGATTAAAGATAAAATACTAATATGGCTGCCTGGAATGGTCATTTACATGTGTCTGATCATCAGCTGAGGTCATGTGTTCCCATATGCCATAGGAGAATCCTCATTGAAAGCTTTGGAAAGATTCTGTGCAGTTTGTACTATAGAAAAAGCATGTTTGTTTCTGAGCCCTTACTTACTTTTATGTAGATGAATCACTAAATACCACCACCTTATTTATGTTTTGAAGTTTAGTGTCTGTGTTACCACAGACTGATTGCAAACCATAATGGAAGAAAGGAAGAGGTCAAGGAAAACAAATTTTCTCCCTCCAGAAATGGGTAAAATTCGGCTGTATGTAGGGTCACGTGGATTTGTAGCGCATCACCTCCAAGTGGCAGCTCCATTACCCAGTATGGGAGATGGAGTGCCAGGCTGAAAATGCACTGTAGCTAAGAGCCGCTGGCAACATTCCGATCTCTCTGCTCCAGCAGCTATTTTTCATCCTTTCTGCTCCCCTCTGCCCTGTAGACTGAGGCTTTAAACTGGATTGTTGTTACCTGGTCAACAAGTCAGAAGACTATGAATTAAAGATATTAAGGGCAGACTTTCTCCTTGTCCCTAATATTTTTCATGGCCAGATGGATGGTAGGAGAAATTTAAAACATAATGGTGAGATTTAGGGAGGGGCAGAAAGGGACCACATGGAATTAAAACAGTAGCTTGTTGGGGAGTGGTACCCAGTTTTCCATTAAGGTTGTCATGTGTTTTAGCATATTCATGCCAAGCCTATGCCTCAAACAGGGTGAACCCTTCATAATGAGAAAGGGAAGCTGAAGGATCTGGGCTTTGTGGTCACTAGCAGCACCTCAGGGTCTGATAGGACTGGGTTTCTCAGTGCCCATATAGCTTTGATGTGTCAGAATCCACAGTTGACAGCACCTTTGCCTGTCCTCCTTGGAACTGCTGAGCAGTGTTGTTGAAAGGGCCCGGACTAGAAAACCTCCTCATGTGCTCACATAGGCACAGCTACCATCTAGCCACCTGGTACAATATGGAGGTTTCGTTTGTTGAGCAAATGCTGTATTGTGGGCTTCTGTGTTCCAAGCAGACACTCAGAGAAGGCTGATGAGCCTCAGGTTTTGAAAATGTGAAATAAAAAGATAACATAGTATTTAACCCATGAACGAAAGTGCTTTCAAAGGCAAAATATGCTGGCTAATTGAAAGAAGCACTGAGAAATTAGTTAATTAACACTTCGATTCCTTCCTGTAGAGTTAGTGTTAATATTGACTGTTTGGTCTAATTACCTGTTTTCTTGCCACCTGAGTCCTCATTTAAAAGACTCCACATATCTGAATTCTTATCTTTCTATCGCTTTAATGGTAACCTGTCACTGAGCATGTTTGGAATTGTCTTCATTGCCTTGGAGCATCTTTTAAGTAATGACATTTGACCAGAAATCAACATGCTTTAACAAAAGCTGGATCACTGAATCCAATGGCTCAGCGGAAGTGCGACTCTTCGTAGCAAGTCTTGCTATGGATGGTTTGTACTGTGTCAGTCACAAGAGTGAGCCAACACATTTCTCTGGTTTAGAAATACAAGACAACACTACATTCTCACCCCTCCGCAGTGTCTGCAGAATAAGGGTCCACCGTGTATGAGGCATTCCCTTCCTCCCTCCTTCTCCTGCTCTCTCTTTCTTATAGCACTCTAGTAGCCTTTGTGCTGGAGAAAAAGTATAAATTAGATTCCTCTGCAAATGAAAACCTGTATTTCAAAAAGTTTTCTCTCTCTTTTTTCCTACTGAGGCCCACACAAACGGAAAAGTTGGCTTGATGATACTGCTTGTGATAGACTGTGGGACTTGGTGTGTGTTTCAGATCTAATTACAGAGATGACTGTGTGTGGTTAGTGGGATCCAGCACACACGTTTGGCTTCCTGGGCTTGTGATCTAGGCTCCTTAATGGGGTAGCTTTGCCTACATTAAATGGTTAACAGTCAAGATTTTTGTTCTTGAAACGAGTTTTAGAGTCTAATCTTTAAAGAATGGTGAACAAAACTCTAGGCTTCAGTCTGTGGTCCAGTTTTGTTGAACCTTTATGGAATTCTTTTGTTACCAAAGGGAGCAGGCAAAAAGTCCCAAAATGTGTGAGTGAAAGTTCCTCATCACCAATCCCAAGTCCCAGATTGAGGTAGAAGCATTACGTTTACATAAAGAGCCGCTAATTTTATTTCTTCATTTGTTCAACCAAGTATGTTTCAGGATTTTACTGTGTGCTGTGAACTCTTCTAATTTCTGGGAATTAGTAAGGTACACAGATTTTGTCAGTGTCTAAAATTAATATTCTAGTAGCAGAGTACTGGGAGTGGGTGTTCATATAGGAAGATGCGCGATTACTTTATGCCTCCCTCCCCTCTGCCCTTGGCTTGCTGATTTAAAATGAGAACTTGTGAAAGAAATGGAATCAAGCATTAATTTTATATTTTCAAAATTTCTCATTGCTTATGGCTTTGTTTTGGTCCAGGAGAAGCTGTGTGGGGTCGGAGCTGGTCGACTGGCTTCTAGAACACTGCCCTTTTGTCCAGTGTAGATCTATGGCCATTGGGGTCTGGCAGCTCCTACTGGATATGGGAATTATGTCTTCAGGTTAGTGTTCATATGCTAAAGACACGATTGTTGCTTTGTTAAACTGCTAGACCAAAACACGTTATAATCTGGATGGAAATTAGTCTTGAAGTTAAATGTTTACATTCTTATTTTCTAAGTAAAAATGACACATCATTTTTGATCCATTTATTTTTGCCACACCTTCTGTGAAAATACTTAGATACTTGTTGATTGTAGACTTAAACCTGTAAAAGGCATTGCCTCCCTCTCTTGTCAACTCTGCTCATAAACTTCTTTTGTCAGTTATGTCTTTTGTTGCTTCAAAATAATGGTTTATCATGCTGTATGTAATCAGAAACTGATTTATAAGTGTGTGTGTGTGCTCACGCACTTGTGTGTGCATTATTTTAATTAAGTAATCACAAACACTTAGATATGTGAGCTGTGAAGATTAGTTCTTCAAACGGAACAGAAAATCTCTCCGTTGCTAGTTGGTACTGAAAAACCCTTGTTTCTATAGATGATAAATATGAAGGGCAAGTCTTGGTGTCCTTGTGAAAGAACAGCACAGATGGGCGCATCGTTTTAGTCTTCTTAGTAACACCTAGCACCTAATACTTTTAGGTTAACTCTTTTTGAGGAGCAGGCTTATGGTTGGTGACACATTTTGTGTAAATGCCTTTTCGGACAAACCCCTAACTTCAGATTAATTTAAAACAGGATTCCCCAGCATTTATGGTATTGAGATTCTAAGTTAGAGCATTCTTTGTTGTAGGAGGACTGTGCTGTGCATGTAGGGCTTTTGGAATCACCCATTTCTTTTCCTTGTAGATGCCAGGAGCACATCCTTTCATTATGATTACCAAAAATGTCTCTAGGCATCACCAAGTGTCCCCCGAAGCAGTGATGCACAATCATGTCTACTTGAGAGCCACTATTTTGCTAACTGGAACTGGCTATCATGCTGTGTTTGTATGGCATTTCTTGCCACCCTCTTTGAATTGATATTAATTTGACCATCACTAGTCTGAGAAGCAAAAAACTTATAAAATATATGTGGATATATTGGTCAAAGTTCAAGCACTGAAATTAATCAATGTGTGTTTTCATTTTATTGAGAGTGCAAGGGTGAATGAATGTTACCTTTGGTTTCTCACTAATCATTAGACTTTATTATTTGATTTGATTTGTGACTCTAAAACATAACATTTTTGTTTGTTTGCTTCAAACAGTGGACCAACACCTGTACTTTCAAGATAACTATGTTTTCTACCAATTTTCTTCGGAGGAATGTAGCTACTTGTACTGTGAATTTGAAAGAGAAGAAGAATGGCAAAACGGAGTGAAGCTTCTGCTGCAGCTTGTGCATCTCCTTCCTGCTAGAGCTGGCACCTATGACCTGTGAGTACGTGCTGTTGGACACCAGTGTAAACTGTTCTCTTCTAGAGAACATGTCCTATGTCCAGGACTGTGCTCTGCTTCTTCAGGCCTCTGTCTTGTTTGTGTGGTAGGAATACTGTTACCAAGTTCACAAAGAAAGGTAAGAAACATTGTTGAAGAGTCATGCTAGACATGGCTCCATTGCTATTCTGATCCTTGGCATGCTTGCTTCACCAGCTGCACCATGATGCTTCTAATTCACCTCTAAATAAGTAGATGGTCTAAATTAGGTATAAACACATGATTGGGCTGAAGTTGAGTGAAATATTAACTCACATATTATCCACCATCCACGTCGTGACTGCTAAGAAGGGGCTCCACAGAAATTTCTGAAAATAATCTAGAAGCAGTGTTTGGCAAATTAAAGCATGTGAATCATCACATGAAGATAGTGAGTCACTGTATGATTAAAATAATTAAAAGCAGCTTCCTTGAGTCGTGATATGGGAGTTATGACATGCCTGTTTATCCTTGGCAATAGTGGCAAACATTTCAGAAAGGAGCTGCAGGTTGAAATGCCAATTGAATCACTCATAGATGTGCAACTCTTCAGGCATCAGAACACTGTCTCATATTGTTGACTCTTCTTGCTTTTTGATATTCGTAAGGCAACTAGAATTGCCCTTACTTCTCAGGTGAGAATATAGCTTTCAAGAGATGCATTCCTTATAACAAATATAACTCTTATTAGTTAAAATAATGACACTACTGAGCAGTTACTTCAGACTTTTAGCAAAGAGAAATCTTATGTTAACAGTACATTTCAGATAGAAAAATTGGGTGTCAGGAATATATTTCATGTCAGGTACTGTACTAAACAAATACCTTATGTCCTCTTTCACTTCAGAAAGATTCCTTAAGACAAGTACTGTTAATTTCCATTTATATGTGAGGGAACTAAGACACAGAGTCCGAGTAATCTGTCCCAGGTTACACAAACAGCAAGTATAGTTTTAGTGTTTGAATTTACATCTGCCTAGCTTTATCACCTCAGCTTTGTGCACCTGCTGTGATGTGTTCTCAATGTTATGGAGTAATCCTTGCATCCCTTCTGAGAATTGTAAGCACAGGTTATGGGAGTGTTAGCCTGAGCTGTGGAGTGATTTGGGGTTTGTCAGCACCACTGTTGACAGAGGACCTGGAAACCATAGTATAGATTCCAATGTCACTGAATTAGCATGGCGTGGAATATCCTTTATTGTAATATGCTCTTTGTGGAGACTGGACACATCTGAGAGAGGCTCAGGCACATATCAGAAAGCTCCAAGGGGCTCTCTGAGAAGTGGCATGCTTTTTCATGACACGGCCATGATGGTGGGCCTCACGTAACTCTGAGAGAAGGACCGCTGCTCTGTGACAGCCTTCTATCATTTCATGTCTTGTGCACATGGTGCAGCTGTGGCAATCCCAGGGTACACTTAGACTGGGGGGCAGGAGGGCAGTGAACAATCCAATTGTCATGGTTTAGCCCCCACACCTCCCTAGATAGCAAGTTGGAATGCCAGGGGATGAAAAGGCCTTGTGATGTTTAAATCCTGAACCTGCTCTAATTTCAGTTATTATTATTATTATTACATAGTGACAGTTATTTTAAAAATTCAAGCCCCAATATTAATTCCAGATTGTTTACAATCTTTTAGGGGAGCAGAGAAAAATGTATAGCTCATTAAAAACAATGAAAAAAAATCCAAACAATTTTTTGGCACACTGATTACTATGGATGCAGTCAAGTCTCAGGGTTAGAACCAACTGTAGAATGCCATGTGCACCAGCAAGTTTTCTTCATTTGATGTGAAAATGAGCATTTGGTCACAGTTACTAATGGTACAAATGGTTACTGGAAAGTTAAGGACGAGCTTATTCTAAGTACCAAGTATAGCCCAGTGGTGGTGACACATGCCTTTAATCCCAGCACTTGAGAGGCAGAGACAGGTGGATCTCTGTGAGCTTGAGGCTAGCCTGATCTACAGAGCAAGTTCCAGGACAGGCTCCAAAGTTATAGAGAAATCTTGAATTTATTTATTGAGAAACAATTAATTAATTAATTAATGTGCCAAACATAAAAGAATAAAGTCATTTGAGACAAAACGGCAGCCTACAGAATGGGGAAAAAATCTTCACCAACCCCACATCAGACAGAGGTCTGATCTCCAAAATAT